>JAOSBK010059731.1:0-16140 GCA_027568895.1 Erythroxylum shatona
AACAAAGAATGCCTAATCATATCCATGTTAATGCATGTGATAAAAATGTGGTCTCGAATAGAAATTCAATGCAAAATTAGAACGTACATTCCATGAAAGTCACACATTATCAAAAGACAATGAGACTGATATAGATGTATCAGTCACATATTGCTCAAAATCTGACCGGCTTTATCTACCATTAGTCACTACTCTTTCAAAGATAATACATATCGACCAATCACAAGAGCAAAAGTACATGCTAAAGTTGCTATGAAATTTTCTAGGCAAAAAATACTCTAATCATGATTATATAATCTCAGAAGCAATAGAAAACAAGAAAAATGTTTGTTTCATTTGTTTTATTATTTCTCCCATTTTGATTGAAAACTTAAAAACAAGTAAGACAAACAAATTCAAAAACACACATGCATATAAAAGTAACGCAGAAATGTAAAAGAAAAGAAATTTATTTCCCTTGGGTTACCTCCCAAGAAGCGTCTTTGTTTAGGGTCGCTGGCTCGACACCTTGTTCTCCTCACATGACAAAATTGTGATCTTCGAGAATTATAGTTAGCATCACTTCCACGGGAGGTAGTTCCGGATAGGGCCTTAGTTGATCATCATCCTTCTTCAGCGTCTTCCCTATCCTCAGATACTCAATCCTGACTGAGTCCATATACTTCAAAAATATTTCGAACATCTCTTCACCTTTTTCTTCATCATTCAATTCCTCTAATCTATTATATAAAGGTAAAGAGTTAATCTCAAAAATAATTATGGACTCAGTACTTACCTCCGAGCTAAAAGATGTGTCGTTTTCAGCTTTGAGCTCCTCTACTTCTTCGACAAAAACAATTCATTGAGGGTTAACCTAAAAATTCTCAAACTCCTCGTCACTTTGCAATGTTTCCACAAAAACTTCAATTGGGTACACCTCGGGTTGATACGGCTGCTCCTCTTCACTTTGCGATTTTAGGCGATCAAGACTCATTCCCATCTGACCCATTAGGTGTTCCATCCTCTGTTGCTTTGCTTTAGTTTCTTATTGAAATTGCAAATTGTTAGCAACAAGTTTGTTAACAATTTCTTCTAAAGATGCATCTGAACCATGTTGGCTCTCCGGACCTTAGGCGTTAGGCCATGTGTTTTTTGAAAATTGTCCTCCATCCTTTTGAAATTGTATAGCATTCTCCTGCAATTTTTGCACAATATTAATCAACTATTCCAAATATGGACCAAAGTCATGATAGGAAGCTTCTGGTTTGTACGAGAATTGTTGTGCTTCCTACAGAATCATGGAAGTAATTCTGATAATTATTCCATCCGTAACAAAAGTTAGGTTGATCAGTCCAAACATTGTTATAGGATTGAAAATATGAGTTGTAAAAGAAATTACTTTCGTCCATAAATTTTTTTTAAAACACGAAACAAAAAAATGAACAAATCACAAAATAGCAGGAAAGAAATCAATTACGAACAAATATATACACAACACCAATTAAATCACAAACAAAAACTAAAACACCGCACTCCCCGACAATGACGGTAAAATTTGACCGCGCGTCGCTATGCTAGTCAAAATAAAATAACTAGACTAATATTATAGCAGTGGCAAGTCTAGGTTGATCCCACAGAAATTGTGTGTAAAGTTTATGGAATGAAATTAATCAGTGTTTAGGAAAAAAAAAGGGAAAATTTCAATTTGTAAAGGAGAAAATAAAATAAAACTAACTAATAAAAACAAATTAAAGAAAACATGCAAAAAAAGATAAAAGTGGGGGATTCGATAGGGATTCGATTCTTTAGTTCAATCTCGGCCTACACCCTAATTAAGCATATTTCATTAATTTGTTGTTTTTTAACCTCTCCTAGCAATTATTAATCATTGGTTAAAAGTTAACCCGAGTTTTTCCTTACGTTTTGTTTAATCAAGATACGATCATTAATTAAACCTAACCACCGAATAACCTAAGATATGATCTCTAGATTTAATTAAGCAATAGCATTACGAATTAGGAAAACTGATTAATCAAGGCAACAACCACATATGATGCGTCATTTAACCTAGGTCATATTATACCTAACGATTACGAATCATTAGTCACTACACATAAATTTTAACATAACAATTACGAATTATATTGAAATTCTAGCAATGGGTTTGAAATTAACGATTTAATGAATGCATTAAAATCATCAATTCACAATATCCAACGGGTTCATACACAAATAACTGAACAATAACGAAAATCTGATTATTCAAAGACAATAATCAATTAAAATAGGATAACACAATCAATTCGTAATGAGAAAAAGAAACAATAAAATAAAAAAAAAATACTTAACTCGGGTCGTCGACATCAATTTCACCTCTAAAATGGTATCGAGATATCTAACTCTTCATAGATCTTTTCCTAGAAAATGCTTCAGACCCCATCTAATATCCCACCGAAAATCCCTAAATTTTTGTTCAAAGCTTTAGCACAGCTCTTCACTATTGCTGCCCTTCACGCCACTGCAGCCCTCACTATGCTATTTTGCTCACTCCTCTTTCACTGTAGCTGATGGGACAATATTATGTCCCATCAGTTGGTCCAATGCCACTATGGCATGCTCCCCTCATTCACCCAACTGCTACGCCGCACGCCTGCACTGTTGCTGGAGCTTCTCTAAGCCGCAAGTTGCAGTATCAAGCGGCAGTTGCGGCTCTCCACTGCTTCACGCTCACACTCGTGCTTCTCCTCCTGTGGCTGCTCTCTATGGTTATTCCTATGGCTTGTGATTTACTGTTGATGATGATGGGACAATTAAACTTGTTGTCTCCTTTAAAATCATCAGTGCCCTTCCTTATGCGTTTTTTAACAAAACGCATCAGCGCCCCTCGTTTTGATGTTGTCGCCCCTGGAGCTCCTTGTGGATCGTCGTTCCTGTTGTTAGGTGATGTCCACTGTGGTTTTTAATTTCCTCTCCACTGAAGCTCATTTATTCTTCTTTACTGTGCTTATGATGTGACCATTAAAGGTCACAATCACTTAAAACCTCCTTAAATCCTTGCTGCTCACCTTCTTCTTTGTTATTGAATGCTAGCATTTAACACCAATGCATGTGTTAAACGCATGCGTTTCACACCTGCTACATTTAATGCATGCCTTCTGCTCTTTTATACTTCTCTTCATGTCGTTTTGCTTGGTATCTGCTACAGTTTTACTTCAACATTTTAAGTCCAATGCATGGAAAATCATGTTACCTTCTTCTTCTGGCAATTGTTTTATATTTCTTGTCTTTTCTTCTTTTTTTCTTCTTTCTTCATAAAGACAAGCAAAAATAAATATTTAGAAAATAACCCATATGTAGTGCTTTCAACTCACTTTAATTTCTTTGCTTCCAAATTGTACCTAAAATCACATATGAATTAAATTGAATATCTTAAGCATTTTCGTATCATTAATCGCTAAGTGTAAATAATTAAATATATCAATAATTAAACACATATCAGCCGCCATCCGTTCAAGCAGAATGCTAGCTTTAATGGGAGTCTTGTCACAAAGTGCCCTACCACTCACTACATTAACCAAACTCCTCTCTATCAATAGTAATCCTTTATATAAATATTGGATGATAAGTTGCTCTGACTGGCATATAACTTATTAAAATGCTCAGAGTATTTGTAAAGAGACTTTTCATTATGTTGCTTGTTGTCTTTAATGTTGGAAAATGTTCCTCCAAAAATAATCTATTCATCTCTAACCGAGTATTCTCGCTTCTAGTTGGTAAATCAAACAACCAATCCTTTGTTGCATCTTTGAGTGAGAATGGGAAGGCCTTAACATGATGTGCTTGTCTGTCACTCGGAGAAGCTTCAGACAAACCACATTAAGCTCCTTGAGATGCTTGTGTGCATCCTCATCTACAAGATCATGAAAATTGGGCAATAAATATATTAATCCATATTTTAACTTAAAAGTAACATGTTCAACAAAATTTGGAAATGTAATGCATAATGGTATTTGAGTTAGGTATGGTGCAGCCAACTGCCTCAGTGCTCGGATTTTCCATCGTGTCTTTGGATTTAGTTTCTAATTATATTTCCGAAGTTGTTCTTGCTCTGCTAATACAAGTTTTCCCTTAGGTTGTGTTTGATTAAGATACAATCATTAATTAAACCTAGCCACCGAATAACCTAGGATATAATCTTTAGATTTAATTTGACAGTCACATTACGAAGTAGAAAATGATCAATATAAGCAGTAACCTTACACGTTTGGGTTATATAACCAAGGTTACGTTGTTCCTAATGATTCATTATCATTAGATGCTACTATAAAACATCAAATGTAATAATTACAAATTACATTCAACATTTTAGCAATAGGTTTATAATAGAACAATCCAGATAATGTATTAAGATTATCTATACACAAACTCAATTCAATCAACACAAACAACAACAACAATTTGAAAAGAAAGTATCAATATTAACAAGATGAGATAGTTTAATCATGACTCGGAGTTGATTTCACGGTCAAACCAGCATTGGGAATTTAGCCATCATCCCCTTCTTCATGCTCCAAGCATTGGCCATTATTGCCCCTGTTGGTGTTGAATAATGAAGAGAAAACCTTTTTAATCGCTTATGTCCTGAATGTGTTGTTTTCGACAGTCACTAAACATATCCCTTTATAAATAAAAACTAGGTCTAAATGGGACAGGTGACCACGCGTCGTTACGCTAGTCAAAATAAAATAACTAGACTTATTACTATAGCAGTGGTGAGTCTAGGTCCATCCCATATAGAGTGTATGTAAAGTTTATGAAATGAAATTAACTAGTGTTTAGGCATAATGGGGGGTTTTGTTTTTGAAAGAAGAAAATAAAATGAAACTAACTAATAAAAAATTAAAGAAAACATGCAAAAAATGATAGAAGTGGGGACCCAGTTCTTTGGTTCAATCTCAGCCTACACTCTAATTAAGCATATTTCATTAATTTGTTGTTCTCAAACCTCTCATAGCAACTGTTAATCATGAGTTAATAATTAATCCAAATTTTTCCTTAGGTTTTATTTAATCAAGATATGATCATTAACTAAACCTAACCATCGAATAACCTAGGATAGGATCTCTAGATTTAATTAGGCAATAGCATTATGAATTAGGAAAACTGATTAATCAAGGCAATATTATCCCTAATGATTACGAATCATTAGTCACTACATATAAATTTCAACATAACAATTATGGATTATGTCAAAATTCTAGCAATGGGTTTGTAATTAACGATTCAATGAACACATTAAAATCATGTTTTCATAATACCTAATAGGTTCATACACAAATAACCGAATAATAAAGAAAATATGATTATCCATACACAATACCCAAATCAATTAATATAGGATAATACAATCAATTTCTAATGAGGGAAAGAAACAACAAAATAATTAAAAAATACTTAACCCGGATTGTTGGCGTCGATGCCACCTCTGAACTGGCATCAAGACGTCTAGTCCTTCTTGGGTCTTTCCCAGAGTCTTTCCCAGAAAAATGCTTCAGCCCCCACCAAAGACCCCTTCAATTCTCCTTCATGTAGCCCTCATCTGCATTTAATGCAATCCATTGAGTGAAACGCAACTAACATAGCCCTCACTATCACCTCTCTTCACACAGCTCTCATTGTTCCTTTCCTCTACTTTAGCTTGAACTTGAAGTGATAATTAAGGTTGCTGAGTTTCTGGTCCAGCGATACTGTTCTTTCAAAATCCTCCTTTTCGCCTACGCTAGCTTTCCTCTTATTTGTTTTTGGCATTATTCTGTGTTTTTTGTTAAATGCACAATGCACAACACAGTGCCTGCCTACCGTTTTACCTTCGCTTCCTAGTTTCTTGCTGCGCTATCGTATTGTCCTCCTTTTTAATTCTTCGTTGTTCTTTCATTTTTTTACCTTCTTCTTGACTTTTATTTTCTTCTTCTTTCTCCATGAAGACAAATAAAAATTGATCTTCAAAAAATAACTCAAATGTAGTACTTTTGACTCACTTTAATTTATTTGCTTCCAAATTGTACCTAAAATCATATATGAATTAAAATGAGTATCCTAAGCATTTTCATACCATTAATCGCTATGTCTAAATGGTTACATATATTAACAATTAAACACATATCAATTTCTCCCTTACTTAGCTTTTGACCATCTTTGGGCAAAACATTAAAATTAAGCTCAAAGACCCCAAAACATTGAATCATTTCCCAAACGTTCCAAGAATATATAATCACAAACAAAGATGAGTGACTTTCAAAAATCACAGCAAGATGTCAACATTCCAAGCTTTTACTCATGATCAATCAACGTTCATCATCTTCAAAAACTGAGCAATCTAATGATAGACTTGGAAATGTGTTTAAATAAAATATATCCATGGGTACACTTAACACTATTCATGATCATAACAATCCATAACCTTGCATATTATTTCATTTCTCCACCACTAATGTTCACATACAAAATGACGAATTGTTGTACCCCGTTTTCAGAGTCCAGCTATCATTTCTGATACTAAACGAATGTTTGGCCTGATTTTCGATGTCCAACTATCTCTCTAGTACCAAACATGTTGGGCCTTGGCCTCGATCCCAAGCTCGAGGTTTGATTCATGGCAATCACATAAGTGTGGTGAGAAAGAAAAGTAGAAAGCATTGAATTTGAAAGAAATTTCAACGTGGCAGCGGTGGAGGGTTCGCTACAGTGACAAAGCTATTTTGCCACGGTGAAGTAAAATTCTCACTTCGCCACGGAAAAGTCCCCGAATTAAAGCCAAGCACCCTCGGGACAATTTCACCGTGGCAAAAATCGAGCCTTATCGCGACGAAGTCACAGAATTCAATATATGACACCCTTTTGGAGAGGTTTGTCATGGTGAACATCTGACTTCAACGTAGTGAAACCTTCAATTCTGAAACCCAGAAACCCAACACTAAACATAAAATTTTTGCACTTACACACATACAATCCAATTCATTCATACACACATAACCACTCTGCCACAAGAATAATTCCAAATCGTTTCATTTATAAATCCAAAGAGAGAGTTTATACAAGCTTCACTTATATAGCATCATACATATCAAAGCCTAAAACCAAATACAAAAGCATGCTTAATGTTGATATGCATATAAAGCTATCCAGAGTAGTCACTAACTTAGTACAAAAGTCTGTAACTATTTTGGAGTTTCTAATGCATTGTAAGGATTAGCAATCTTCTCATTCGACACCTGAGGAGTGAAAATAATAGGTTAACCTATAAAGCTCAGTGGCTAATATATTTATAGCCATTGGTAACTAGCCACAAATTCAAGCATATGTGTATATATATATCTAGAAATTCAAGCACTCTCAATTCTAGTTACAAAACTCAAAGTTAGGCATTTTACCATATAGAACATATCATATATCCAACCATCCATGCATAACACTCAATTACTCATCATGTTCATAAATCAAATACAATGCACAACAAATGGCTAGAGAGTTCCATGGAAATGAAGTGGAGAAACCAAAGTTTACACCATGAACGAAATGAGTCCATTTTTAAGAGCTCACATTCCATAAGCGGGCAGCTGGGAGAAGGCTTTAGCTAACGTGCACGTGACGAATGAAATGGTTCCACTCTTGCCCAAACAAAAGTACATATTCATGCTCAAATCATTTCATCATATGCTTTTTCTTCTTTTCATTTAGACAAAAGGTTATAACATCTTTCAAGGTATAACTGAAACACAAATCATCATGCATTATCAAATCTTCATAACAATTCAACGAAATCAAGAAATGTAGACATATACAAATATAGGCAAGAATTTTCCTAATCACACAATAACTATAAATGCATTACCCACCTAATTTCGCTTGAAAATCCAAGTTCAATTCTGCCCTTCCTCTTGCTCTTGGATAGGATTTTCTTGGTTTCCTAACACACAAAAAATTTCTCATTCAAACATTATTCCAAGGAAATTCATAAAGCTTCAATAATCAAAAATGCTAAAATTGAACAATAACCCTTTCAAAATCCAGACCTTTGAGTCAATTTTTCATGATAATTCTGATAAGGTAACTGAAGAAATTTGATAACACTTTCTTCTAGAAAAATGTTACTCTTTGTCTTAAGTTTCTAGTTACACTAAAATCATTCAATTTGGTTCAAAAATATGAAGGTTATACCCTAAACATTTTGAGACTCTTCTTATGCTAAAATAATATTCTATGCTTAACTTCCATCTAAAAATTGAGATTTTTAGAGACTGAATTAAAACTTGATTTCTTTATACAAATTGTATCCCTATGTCTCTAGTTCACTCAAATTAAAAATCACTTCATTCGGATAACTAAAGAATAAGATATTATCAAAATACCAAAACATGTTTCTGAAGAAATTTTGACTTTGTAGCGGCGAACTTATCTAGAAGCCTACGAAATTTTCAACCCTCATCCCATTTTCCAGATTTTTCACATCCAACATCTACACCTAACACATCTTATACAAAAATCATCCTTTTTACTTCATTTACACTTCATTCTCTACTCCATTTCAACTCAATATCATCCATAGAGAAATTATAGTTAATGATTGATCATGAACACTAATAATAGAACATACACATATAAACACATTTATCATCAACTTCTTACACATATTCACTTCATTTTCTCTTTCTTTTCACTTTTAACTATCACAAAATATGCTTCATTCAACAAATCAAGAAAGATTAATGCTTATACTTACTTTTTTAGCTTCAAGATCTTCAAACTCTTCAAGATCTCTCAAGAAAGTTAAGAAAATTGAAACCCTAGTTTAACTTTCTCTACTTTTCTCTCCTTCTCTTCTTCTCTATGTGTTTTTCTTCTCCTCTTCCCTCATTCACGTTTTTTTTCTTCTTTCAAATGCAAGGCAACACTTTCCTTTCCAATTATGTCCTTAATGAATATAAAATGTCCATTTTACCCCTTCCTTTAACGCTTATGATGTTTATCCTTAAATGATCTTCCAAAAATGCCCTTCATTAATACACTCTTACTAATTTAATCCTACCTTTTTATATTCCAATTTCTAATAACTATTTATGCTCACTAAATTAATGGACCTAATTCTAAAAATAAATAAACAATTTAATTGATAAATAATTAATAATATGAATAAATAATTAAAAAAATTTAGGGTCCAACAATTCTCCCCTTAAAATAATTTCGTCATCGAAATTCTTAGATGAGTCCACAAAGAGGTGTGGATACTTCTCCTTCATTTCTTCCAAAGCATCCAATGTAGCCTCTTCTGTAGAATGGTTCTTCTATAAGACTTTAACCAGCTTTACTGTATTGTTTCTCATAACCTTTTCCTTTGAGTCCAATATCTCCACTGGTTGTTCTTTATAAGTCAAATCCTCTCTTAGTTGAATCTCCAAAGGTTGAACTATGTGTGAAGGATCAGATCGATACTTTCTCAACATTGATATATGGAAGACATTCTGAATCTTCGACAATTCCGGTGGCAAAGCTAACTTATAAGCTAAAGGCCCAATCTTCTCAATGATCTCATAAGGACCTATGTATCTTGAAATAAACTCGCCCTTCTTACCAAATCTCAAGACTCTTTTCCATGGAGAAGCTCTAAGAAACACTTTTGTCTCCAACTTCAAACTCCATCTCTTTTCTATGTGCATCCATATAGCTCTCATTCTATCTTGAGCTGCTTTGAGTCTCTGTTTCACCAATTTAATCTTATCAACTGTAACTTGTACCAAATCGAGTCCTACAAGTCTCCTTTCACCTTCCTCATCCCAAAAAATAGTAGTTTTGCACCTCCTACCATACAAAGCTTCATAAGGTGCCATTTGAATTACCGAGTGATAGGAATTATTGTAAGCAAACTCAATTAAAGGTAAATGGTCATCCCATCAACCTTTGAAATCCATAACACAAGCTCTCAACATTTTCTCCAAAGTTTGTATTGTTCTCTCCAATTGTCCATCAGTCTGTAAATGGAAAGATGTACTAAAGTGCAACTTAGTTCCCAAAGCCTCTTGTAAGCTTTCCCAGAATCTGGAGGTGAACCTGGGATCTCTATAAGAAACTATTGAGTTCAGAATTCCATGAAGTTTGATTATTTCATCCACGTACTTCTTGACCAAAGCATTCAAAGAGTATGTCTGTTTAATTGGTAAGAAATGTGTTGACTTAGTTATCCTATCGGCAATAACCCATATTACGTCATTCTTCCTGCTAATTCTTGGCAATCCCGTCAAGAAATCCATTGAAATCTTCTCTCACTTCCATTTAGGAATACACAAAGGCTTAAGCTTGCTCGAAACTGCCTAGTGTTCAGCCTTAACTTGCTGACATACTAAACATCTTTTAGTATACTCTACAACATCCTTCTTTATTTCTTTCCACCAAAAGTGCTCTTTTAAATTTCTATAGATTCTCGTACTCCCTAGGTGCATTATATAGGGATCATTGTCTACCTCATCAAAAATCTCATCTTTCAATTTGAATATGTCCGGGATTCATAATCTATTACCTACCACCATCAATCCATCTTTTCTTATCTCTATTTTCAAAGGTTTACCATTTTTAATCTCCTCTCTGAGTCTGTTCAAATACTCATCTTGTTCCTGCAATTCCTTAATCTTCTCATTTAACACTGGCCTTACCCTAAAGTTAGCCAATATACACCCAAATTCGACTTGCTTCAATCCCACTCTATATCTGGCTAATTCCTTCAACAAAGAAAATACACTGTCTCCACAAGTTTCATAGTAGAATTCCTACTTAATGCATCCTCTATTACATTAGCTTTTCCCGGGTGGTAGCCTATCATCAAATCATAATCTTTCAGTAATTCCAACCACCTTTGCTATCTCAAATTCAACTCGTTTTGGATCATCAAATACTTAAGATTACTCTTGTGACTTGTAAATATCCTGGTAGTGAAACCATATATTCCATATCTTCAATGCAAAAATTATGGCAACTAACTCTAAGTCATGCGTAGGATTATTCATCTCGTAGTGTTTCAATTGCCTAGGAGCATAAGCAATCACTTTATGTCCTTGCATCAACACACAACCCATTCCCTTCCTCAACGCATCACTATACACTATATATGCATCATTGCCTGAAGGTAAAGTCAAAATCGGTGTCATTGTAAGCCTATTCTTCAATTCCTCAAAAATGTTCTGGCACTCCTTTGTCTACACAAACTTCTGATTTTTTCTTGTCAATTTGGTAAGTGGAGCTGTTATTATAGAAAATCCCTCCATAAACTTCCTGTAATGCCTAGCTAAACCCAAGAAACTCCTCACTTTCGCTATATTTTTAGGTGCTTTCCACTTCACCACAACGTCTTTTCTTTTTTAGATCCACATGCATTCCTTGCTCTAAAATCACATGTCCAAGAAATGTCACTTTCTTTAGCTAAAATTCACATTTGTCAAATTTAGCATACAATTCATTCTTCCTCAGTGTCTCTAAAGCAATTCTTAAATGTTCTTCATGCTCCTTACCGCTTTTGGAATAAACCAATATATCACCAATAAAGATAATGATAAATTAGTCTAAGAAAGACTTAAAGACTCTATTCATTAAGTCCATGAAAGATGTAGGGGAATTCGTCAATCCGAAGGGCATAACTAAAAACTCAAAATGCTCATACTGTGTTCTAAAAAAAATCTTTGACACATTAGACTCCTTATCCTCAACTAGTGATAACCCAATCTCAAATCTATCTTGGAGAACACTTTTTACCCTTGCAATTGGTCAAACAAATCATCTATACGTGGGAGTGGACATCTATTCTTGATAGTGACATGGTTGAGCTTCCGATAATCCATACACATTCTCAATGATCTATCTTTTTTCTTTACAAAAAGGATCGAAACTGCCCAAGGCGAAGAGCTAGACCTAATGTAACCCTTCCCTAACATCTCTTCTAATTGCTCCTTAAGCTCCTTCAATTTCTCCGAAGCCATTATATAAGGCAAAATTGATATTGGTGCAGTACTCGGAAGAAGCTCAATGAGAAACTCAATTTCTCTCAGTGGAGGTAGTCCTGGCAATTCCTTTGGAAAGACATCCGGGAATTCCATGACCACGGGAATTTCTTCTAACTTCCCTCCATCTGCCTTCGTGTCTAGCACATAGGCCAAAAATGCTCCACTCCTTTTTCTCATCATTTTTTCTGCTGTCAAAGCCAAAACAACTCTAGGCGGGATTGACTTTCTATCTCCCACAAACACCACCTTTCTACCATTGACTTTTTGTCTCCCTTAAACATAACCTTTCTACTGTCATCCAACTCAAACCCTACTATCTTTCGTTTGTAATCCAAATTAGCATTATACTTCTCTAACATGTCTATACACAAAATCACATCTAATCCTCCCATCTTCAACGGCATTAGATACACCACTAATCGTTCTCCTCCAATACATATCCCATAGTCTCTATAAACTTGACTAATCACAATATATTAGCCGATTGGAGTACTTACCATTAAAGGAGTATCCAATGGGCTCAAATTTCTACTACACATAGTTCTACTTGATGAAACAAATGAATGGGTAGAACTCGAATCAATCAAAACAACAATATCATCATCAAATAATTTAATCATACGAGTCATAACTTCTAGAGCTGTCTTTGCATCCTTCCGTGTCATTGCTGTTGGACCCCGATCTTTAAGTGAAAATCTAGAGCTATTACTTGAAATTAAATGAGTGTTTTTGTATATGAATTGTGTATAGATGTTATTGTGCTTTGAGAAAAGAATTGATTGGTGTTGATGAATATGAGAAGTCAAATGAATTGACATTGATATTTGGATGGATTCCAACTGGTAGATAAATTGTTATGAATAATAGGCAATTAAGGGAGTGAAGTTGGGATAAATATTCAAGTTTTCATGAGGGTCAGTTGTGTGTTCTGAGTTCAGGAGAAATTCTGTATTAATATATGACGATTTTGACCAAGATGTCTTAATCAAAGTTATATATGACCCTCTTAGCTTTCCGACGCTATAAAGCTTGTAATTTTTGGATGTCGGAATTAAGAGATATGATTGATACAAGTTATGATGTTGCATAGGATTTGTGTATGTGATAGCTATGGTAATTGATGAGAATTTGTGGTTTTGATGGACCAAATGGATCAAGAATTGAGAGTTTGATGAGATAAATATGGTGTTTGAGTTGTTATGAAGTGTTTTAGCATGAGAATAAGTGATTTTGGGAGGATTATAAGTGTTTATGATGTTAGATTTGATGTAGGAAGCATTAGAGAAGGTTTGGAGGGGTTTTGGGAAGCCCCATGTCCGTTTAACGGACTTTAGGTCCGTTTAACGGACTTTTATGGGTCAAAATCAATCTCATATAAAATCTCATATAAGTATGATTTATGCTTAGGTTTATGCCTTACTAAAATCATTAAAATCACATTTCATTTTCATTGAATCACTTCAGATTTTTCCAAGACACCTCTTTCGGGTCTACTGTTCACATTCAATCAGAAGGTGAAACTAATATAATTTGGTTAGACCATATTCTAGAAAGGTATTCCTCTATGTCATATGTTTCTATTGACACCAAAATCACTCACTTTGGTCCAGTAATTTAGAAAATATACCTCAAACATTTTCGGGTTGTTCTTATCCAAAGATAGTATACTATGCACAACTTTCATCCAAAAATTAAACATCTTAGAGACTGAATCACAATTCAATTTCTTCATATTATTTTTATCCCTATTTCTATAGTTTACTCCAAATCAATAATCATCTCATTTGGAATCCTATAGATTCAAATATCATCAAAATACTGGAATATGTTCAGTAAAATATCCAGTTCATGCTCTTCCAATCGATACCCTTACTTTGAATCAATAAATCCTTTTCAAATTAATACCAAAAGCTATAAAGTCTTGTGGAGAGATAGAGGAATGTGTTAGGAATCCGATGCTTTAAAAATTAGGTCATTTGGAGGTCGGATGAATAAGTTACAAAAAATTGACGGATGTTCATCAGCCTCTCAAAACTTCAAAGTCGCTATCTGTCGTGCAATTGCACGATAGTGACTTTTACTATCCAACTTCCAAAGTCACCACCGTGCTTTTGCAAGATAGTGCTTTTTGGCGAACCCTCAATGTCATGCTTTTGGTATATAATCTTAAAAGTCACCGTCGTGAAAAGCTTCTTCTCTTCACAGATATCCTCACTTCTAAACTCCATAACTTTTGATCCAGAACTCCAAATTTTACAAACTTGATATCAATAGAAAGATAAAAGAAAGATATACAATTTCTATGAAGATCTTGAAAACAAATTTTGCTTTTATAAGGGCCAAAAATTCAGAATTATGTAGCTGTCCCAAATGTCCCTTCTATACAACATTACAAAATTATAAAGGTCATATCTCCTAACTCAAATGTCCAAAAATTACATACTTTATACCGTTAGAAAGCTAAAAGGATAAGCTACAATTTTATGAAGACACTTTTGTCAATATATTCTTAATTCAATATAGTTAAATCAGAGAAGTTCATAACTAGATTTTTCCTCTCTTATCTCATTTTCGTGTTTCATTCACTCCCGATCCTCAACTCATTTGATTCATCATCTCAATGGATAACTTCTTTAAGATACCCAATTCTAACTCAACGTTATCTATACACATTCAATATTCCTCACTTGCTCATAAACACCCAAAATATAATACAGTCCCGTGCTCTCAAAACATAATACAACATAAATATTCATCCATAACTTTTGTTGCACCCAGTTCTCATTTTCACATCAAAATTTGGGACTCTTAAAAACAAAATTTAAACTCGATGTCTTCATAATAAAGGTAGCCATATGTCTCTTATTTAATCCAAATCAATTTTTCAACACATACATACCAAAATTCTCAATAACAATCATATTTATAAACAATTATACCCAGAATTATTCATGAATGCATGTACACTTATTTTCATGTGCAGAGAGATTCACTATTTATGTATAAGTACATGGCATATTATGCATGATCATGAAGAAGCATTTCTAAGCCTCTCATAAATGACTCACATCTACTATTTTAACCTTCCCACAAGTAATGGGATGTTACAACTCTCCCCTCCTTAAAAGAAATTTTGTTCTCGAAATTCTTACCTATTTGCTCGAACAAATGGGGATATTGTTTCCTTATATGCTCCTCTGTCTTCCACATTGCTTCTTCAGTTAAGTGGTTCCTCCAAAGGACTTTCACCAATGAAATGACCTTGTTCCTCAAATGTTTGATTTGCGATCACACAATCTTGATCGACTCCTCAACATAGCTTAAGTTACTAGCAACCTCAATCTCTTGAGCCGGTATCACATGTATTGGATCCGATCAATATCTCTGGAGCATACTGACATGAAACACATTATTCAATTGAGACATCTCATTCGGTAAAGCCAACTTATATGCCAAAAGTCCTATCCTCTCAATGATCTCATAAGGACCAATGTACCTAGGGCTCAATTTGCCCTTTTTATCGAATCTCAAAACTCTCCTCTAGGGTGACACTCTCAGGAATACTCTGTCTCCCGCATTGTACTCCATATCACATCGGTTGTAGCACCCCACTCCCATAAGACCAGAACTCGACATCGATGGTTGATATCCGAGTCCGTGCCTCGCGAGGGTGGCATGCCAGAGCACTCAATCGCTCAAATTTCAGTACCAAATTTTTTTTTGAATACAATCAAATACACAAAAACCAGTAGTCAATTTTGGCCCACTTTGTTTCTTAAACATTTTCAAACACAAGGTTATGATAAATACACAACTCATCAAAATTTCACTAGTCACTTGGGCCAAAATTCAAATACAAAACATTTCCAATTTCAAAGGTTATTACATACCAAACTATTCAAATACATATGATACAAAAATATGCAGAATATACAATTTAGCACAAAAATAAAGAAATACAATGCAGACACGAACTGATCCCGACCTCTATCTCTCACTTGCAGATATACTCTCGTTGCCTAACGGGGTATTCTTTTGAACCTGAAAAATATTTGCAAATTTTGGGTGAGTTTTGTGAACTCAATGAGTGACCATCATCGATGGCTCACCCAGTCAC
>JAOSBK010059748.1:0-16139 GCA_027568895.1 Erythroxylum shatona
CCATCAACCAGATCTTATTACACCAGAAACCTTTAAAAAAAATATAAGAAAAGCAAAGACTGTGGAGAAAGAAAGAAAAAGAGTGCTGCCAGATCTGGAGAAGATGGAAAAAGCGATGGAGCATCTAAGATGGACAAAGAAAGAAAAGAAATGTGCGATGGAGGCGTAGAAGAGAGGATGAAAGCGATAAGGTTAAGGTTTAAATCCGGTTATCAAATAACCAGTTTGTCAGAAAATCGGCCGGTTCTATGATAAACCGGCCGGTTTTCATATACAAGGGTTATTAACTAAAATCGAACCGGACACATGGCCGGTTCAGACAAATTTCGGTCAGACCGGCCGGTCCGGTCCGATTTTAAAACCCTTGGTTGTAACTCTGGTTGCAGTTAAACTAGAAGGGATGAGATAAAAGTATATCGAAGATTATCTTCATTCCATCCATTCAAAAGATAGTACACTTCCATCATGTGTTGCTTCTGTAAATCACGCTTGTCAAATGAAAAACATTTCATTTCAAAATACTCCGGACGGATCTGTTAATCAATAAGTTGAAAGTCCCCAATCAATTCTTTATGAATTATTTCAAGAAGAGCTCCGAATGTAGTGACTTGGATATACTGAAGTCATTGATAATCGCTAATACTTTGCCACCATTCTCACAAAGTACCAATGAAACGAGATGTAAACTCAGACAAAAATATCCTGTAAAGGATTATTCAGTCAAGTCATTTATAGATCTGTTCAGACACCAAATTCATACAAGCAATCTCTCCATTTCTTTGGAGGAAGATCATCAAAAGTGAACCAAGGTCTTATTGTAGGCTTGGTTTGAATAGCTAGTTATGCAGGTGTTGTCTGTGGTACTGGTTCAGGTCTGAAAGGTTGAGTATCTGTAGATTTTGCTTCACTTATTGTTTGTTCAACTTCAGTACATTCAGGTATAGCCATCAGAATTTGTGATAATTTTAACAGATCAACTAGCTGGGCTAAAGAATCAGAAGATGGTTCAGAGATTTATTCAGATGATGACTTAGATATTGTTGCAGAGACTTCAAATATTGGGACAAAGGCTTTAGAATAAGCTTCTGTATTATCTGATTGAGCAAAGGATCTGCTACAGCAAGTATAGGTGCAAGAATTGCTATGAACTCTGTCTGAGGTTCTTTATCCTTTCCAGTAGAGGTGGAAGGTTTAGATTTCAATGGAGAAATAGGAGATGTATGGGTCTGTAATGGTTTACTCCACTTATTAACTAGTTCTGGTTTAATGAACGAAAGTGATGGCTTAGGAACTAGTTCAGGTTTTGGCTTTGACTTTGGCTTTTAGGTTTAGCTTGAGTTGCCTAAAGATGAATATACTATCTAATCAAAAGATAGTTAAACTTAAAGACCTTTGAATTGTCAGCTTCTTCTAGGTACTTTTGATATAAAGAAGGAGCGTATACTTGTTGTATCTTTGTAAATACTAAAGAGGATGAGCCATATATAGTTTTAGATTGTGCAGATTGCATATCAGCTTCCATCTGTTGCATAATTCCTTATATCTTCCTTATTTCTCTAGCTTTGACGTCAAATTCAGGTCTAAGATAATATGTAGCAATATAACGTCAAAGATCAGTATCAAGTTGCTGGATCTGAGCTTTGTAGGAGTGGTACATTTGTTGCATTTGCTTAGAGATGGCGTCAACTCTATGTTGAGTAGCATGAGTCTGTTGACTATTTCCATCAAGCCTATAATCAATTCTTTGAAGAACTTTGTTTTGCGCTACTGCATTTGATGCCTACCAGTTAAGAATTTCATCAAAAGGATTTAAGAAAAGTGTTCCTTGTGAAGCAATTCCTGTGACTCGAATATAAGGGTTAGAGATAATCCTAGTTGATCATCAGTACTCCTGTGTAAAGAAAAAAATTCTTCCTCATACGACTTAACCATCATGTAGGGCATAGGAGTAGCAGTCATAACAGGAACTATTGGCTTAGGTTGATAGGTAGAAGATTTCAACATCTCACGAAGAGATCTAGGTCTGAATCTTTCTGTTTGTAGACTAATAGATTTGCTAGAATCATCTAGATCTGGATCATCTCTGTATGGATGAGACTGTTGAGAAGGCATACAACAATTTGACTTAGGATTAAGACAGACTTCACAATCAGGTTCCCACATAGATAGATCGACATCCCATACAAATTATCCACGATAATAACTGTCATAAACTGGATCTCTGTTATATTTGAAATAATGGATACGAGGACCAGATTTACCTTCCGTATGTAAAAATACGAGCTAGATCAGAAATATAGCCCCGAATGTAGAAGGTCTAGATGGATCTTCGTTAGGCTTTGCAAAGATGGATTCCACCATTCCACCCTTTAATGTCTTTATAATTGGAGGAGTAGTTGTATGAAAAGAGTGTCGAAGAGGCACGTGGAACACCTTTTGGTAATTGGTGATCCATTTAATAGGAATTAGCTTTTCAATTTTAGTAGTTGGTAATTGCTTCCGGATTTGGATGATAGTAGTCTGATCATTAGCATAATTATCAACTATATAAAGAGCATCTGAAGTAGAATTTGAAAAGTTCAAAGCATGATTCTGCAGATGATAGATCATCTGGTCATGTAAGGTAGCCATGATGGCTGTAAGATCTTGATCTGCTCCAGTGATCTGGATTTGAACTTGCAAACGTTCAAACAAAGTGAGATCATCCAACCTGATGTTAAAATTAAGTGTTATTATCTTAATGACACTTCCATTGTTAAGAGTAGTCAGCAACGTACCAATCAAAGCATTTTGGTACATTGTATAGGCAATGTCAAGAAGAGATATCTTAGCTATAGCAGGTATTTCCTTTCTTCCATGAAGTGTGAGAACAAGGCGTATAGCTCCAATATGAAGATGTGTATGATTGTACTCCCTCTAGAGAGAGATCAATTCCTTAAAGATTTCAAGCTTTACATATTGTTCAGCTATAGCTGATCTAAGATCACACTGTTCTAATGTAGAACTCTGAATGATTTTTTTTTATATCTAAAGGTAGATAAAATAGTATGTATACTACTCGTCTAAGAACGGTCATGAGAATAGATACTATATGGGCTCAACAAAGGTAAAGAAGACTTACAAACATGATTTTCTACAGGAACATGGGTAATCTCTATAAGATTTTCTATACAATTAGATAGAAGACGCTTTACAATAAAAGGTAAACTAGATATAGACAAAGTAGAAGACAAATGAACATGGTTATTTGGCAGTGTTTCCATTACTTATAGGCTCTCTCCCTACTCACTCTTATTAAGAGACAAATGAACCATCTTCTAATTCTTTAGCCCAGCTAGCTAATGTTGGAACCCAATCTCGGGACCAGATCCCAACCCGAAAACAGAAGCGAAAGAAGCGGATCGAAACTGAATCGAACAAACGAAATCGAAGACCAAAGCGAATGAAACGAAACGAATACGAAGCGAATTGGATCGAATACAAATTGAAAACGAAAACAAAAGCGAAGCATATCGGAAATCGCAACGAAAAGAAATCAATCCGACAATTGTGGTGAAAGTTATACCAATCGCGCCAAGACATGTTACTGCATTATTGAGGAATTAAGTATATTGGATTCTTTGATCATAACTCCCTCATCCGATCTCCAAATGAAGTGATTCTTGAAGCACTGGATTACTAAGACATGTATCTATCTCTACATGAAAATTTGTATCATTTGGAGTTGAATTGAAAGAGTTTGATGGAAGGCAAGTGAGAGGTCGGTTAGGAGAGCATGATTGGAGTATGTGCACGCTTTAGCGTTTTAAGCATATCTTGAGCTATAGAACTCCGATTGAGTTCATTCTTTCTTCAAAACAAACTAGAGACTTAGAGCTATGATTTCTTTGAAGAAGTCAAATTGAAATTCTAGTTTGAAAATTTCCAAATTCTGCTCACAAGCAGGAAAATTTGAGTTCAAGCATGGTGACTGATTTGTATGGGCACACCATGGAACAATTTGTGAGTAAATTGTTAGGATGTTATGAGAATGAACATGTAACGAACGATGGCTAATGATGGTGAAAAAAAAACCCTTCAAGATAACACGCACGTACTCACGCGTTTCATGATTTCGTAAGAGTTGGATTCCGGAAACAAGCGGGATCCAACATTTGTGGTATCAGAGCAAGAACTCGATGTTGGTTAAAGAGATTACAAGGAGCCAGGTCAGTATTATGGTATTCAAGGGTTGGGTTTCGGAAATCGGTCCCAACACGAACTGCGTTACCAAATTTCGAGTGTTGATCTATATTTAATTTTTTATTTTCATTTGTGCTAAAAAATTAACAATTGCTGATAAAGTTGCTTTATATCTAGTAACCGATAGACACAGCTACAAACAACTGTGGCATAACCAAGTTTTTGCAGAACTACATCCTTCAGGATTTACAATTGGTATAAGAGAGGGTCACCGAATCATAACTTGGAACTTCAAATTGGTGTAGATTCGTGTTTCGCAATTATGGTTATAAGAGAAGGGCATCAATCATCAAGTCACCGTTGTTAGATGGTTCAAATTATCCTACGTGGAAATCACGAATGAGAGTATTCATTCAGGCGTAAGGAACAAAAGCATGGAACTCAGTTTTAAATGGCTGGACACATCCAATGACGGCTGATCTATAAAAAGGGAGAAGCAATGCTTAAAGATGCATTTGAGTGAACAAGGGCCTAAGAAGACAGAACACTTGGAAATTCTCAAACCCTGCACTCCATCTCCAGTGCAGTTGATGAAGGTCTCTTTGCTATGATATTAGCTTGTGAATCAGTGAAAGAAGCATGAGAAACTTAGCAGACTATACATGAAGGATCGAAATTTGTGATAGTCTCAAAGCTTCAGATGTTGGCTGTGAGACTTCCATGAGAGACTGCGTGACATAGCAAACTAAGCATATCATATTGGACCTTGAATTTTTCTTGAAAATTAGAACTATTAAATGAGAAATTGTTGGCGATTAGTCATTTGTAAAGAAAAAGGAGAATTCTTGAATTTGAAATGAAGTAGAAAAGATGGTATAGGTACAAGATGGGTTACATGTAAAATGTTGGAAGTTCAAATGTGAAAAATGCAGTTTAATTTGGAGTAAACTAGAGATATAGGGATACAAATTGTTTGATGAAATCGAGTTCTAATTCAGTCTCTAAGAATTTCAATTTTTGGATGGAAGTTGAGCCCAAAATACTGTTTCAACAATAGGACATTCCAAAAATATTTAGCATATAACTTTCAGAATTTTAAACCAAATTGAATGATTTTAGTGTCGTTAGAAACTTAAGACAATGAGGAACATTTTTCTAGAAGGAAGTGCTATCAAATTTCTTCATTTAACTGATCAGAATGATCATGAAAAATTGACCTGAAGGTTTGGACTTTTGGAAGAGTTTGAGTATTTAGAATTTATCTTAGTGAAAATGCTATATATGGGTCCTCAAATTGTATTCCTATTGAATGTGAATTTTTGTAATTGATAAAGGGAATCAAGGAAATATATATGTATATGCTTGAATTATATTTGAGTTAGAATTTGTGGATGATTGATTTGCTAGCTAAAATAAGTTATAGATGTATTTGAATGAATATATATATATGTATATGCTTGAATTATATGGCTCATTACCAATGGCTATAAATATATAACCCACTGAGCTTCGTAGCTCACCCCATTACCTTCCACTCCACAGGTGAAGAAAAAGCAGAACAAGAGACTTATGAACCTTGCAAGGCATTTGACAACTCCAAGATATCTATTTTAAGTTAGTCAGAAACTTTTGGTATTTAGAATCATATTAAACATAAGCATTCAATTGTATCATGTGCATTTTGTATTTTGCAATAAACCAATGGTGTGGTTTTTGATATGTAAATAAAGTTTTTCAAATTCTTTTGCTTTAGAAATGAAATAATGAATTGAAGAAGTTTCGCTGTGTATGTTCATAGTTAACTTCTTTGTTAAAATGGTTGTGTTGAATGAATTGTATGAATACAGGTACGTTTTGTGTTGAATGTTGGTGGTCTAGGTTTTTTCCGAAGGTTTCGCCACGGCGAGGCCCAGAGTATGCCACGATGAACTTTTCCCAAAAGGTTTCAGCATTAAATTTGGGGGACTTCGCCGCAGTGAAGCCAAACTTTCACCATGACGTATTTTTCTTGAAGGGTCATTTTGTTTGAGCTTTATACTTCAATGTGGTGAATTTGCCACTGCTGAAGCTAAAATTTTCTGAAGTTTGGAATTTTTGGGAAATTAGAGCCTCGTAATAGGTACTGTGACCATGGCGCCAGTCTTGTTTGGTATCAAAGTGATAGTTGGACTCCGAAAACGAGGCCCAACATCTTTTGATATCAGAGCTTAGGCTTTTCCTAGGCTTAGAATGCATAGTAGGATGAATTGTTATGCTATGTGATTAATTGTTGCACCATGAATTGATTGATTGCATTAGTTGACATGCATATCATGCATACATGTAGGAATTGAGATTAAAAGGAAATGTAAGCTAAACGTTAGTGTTTACATTGAAGGAATAATTACCACCTCGTAAAAGAACATGAGGAGTTTTGCAAGGATCTGCTGCACTTGATTCCTCACCATTAGAGAAGGGTACTGATGAGTATAGAATTTCAGCAATTGCAACTGCCTGAGTCACATGTATGAACTTTCATTAAGAGTTTGGGCTACTAGAAACAATGAGAAGAATGGTGTTTTCTCAGAGTGTAAGCTAAGGAAAGTTGTGGACATTTAGAAATAAGAAATATTATATAGTCTGATATGTTAGACATAGATTTAGTATTTGTAATTATGTCAACGAATATGGTAACGAGACTTTGTTGAGGATATGCACTTGAATTGATATGGATGTGAAAATATTTTCATGAATTGATTGAAAAAGAAATAGAGATTATAGTGGAAATGATAAGATTTAAGGTGTACAAGCAAAGTGGAATTGAAAGGTTGAACTCGGAATTTATGATCTGGTATAAGATTGTGCTAGTGAATTGAGATCAGAATTTCAACATGGCTATGCGTCTATAATTCTAAATTGATTAAGAACGTGCATAAGGAAAAGAAACAAATGATAGTGATATATGTAGAAGTTCTTAAGGTTATGTCGACCAGTTATTATGAGTACATATTTGATAATGTGGTTTCATTGGTGAACAATGTGATTGAGTACATATGAGATCTATATTTGGATATCGTATAGGAGATAATCTATGATCCCTATAGTTAAAATATGAGATGAATAAGAGAAATGCGATGGAAGTATGGTATAGGTGATTATGTTGAAAAGGTAACTACTATAGATGAGTAATTTTTGAATAGTCGTAGAATATTCAAAGGTTGTTCAAAATCAATTACGATCGATGTATCATTAGCATGAAATATAAATTGGTGACCTGCCGAAATCAATTTTATATATAAGATGTAATGATCTTGATGGTACGTATCAAAATATAAGAGTAAACAAATATGCCTCTTATTTCATTGAGTTTTATTATAAAGAATATTTTGATCATGTAAAGTGTGACAGAGATTGAAATTATTGAAATGTCATGAACCGTTGAAATTGATTGTATTGAGGTGTTAAGAATGGCTGAAACAACATTGATGATGATAGCAGTTGATTGATAAAGATTGCATGAATATGATGATAGTAGCGAGAAATCTTCTTTTGAAGAAGAATTTCATTGAATTAGGTTAAGCAGATCAGATAGTTTATATTAAGGATGATCAATGAAAGAACAAATCAGAAATGAATATGTAATAATTCAAAATTAAATATTAGAGTCATATCCCTAGCGGAGACTCAAACATAAGAGGTAGAATATACTACTGAGAATGTATGTATTTTGTTTAATGTAAAGTATCCAACTACATGACTAGATTCCTGAATTTAAGGAGACATTAATTGCTAATATGAGGAGTATATAGGTCCATGTTATATTCTACGTAAATATGTTAGGGAGATACAAATTTGACCTGATGAATATGTTATAAATATAGGAAGTTAAGATTGACAATAAATTAAAATGTGTAGAGAAATTAGTATGAATGAGCAGATAGTAGAATAAGTCAATGTGAAATCAGAGGAAATCAAATGAATTGAGAAAATCACTTGAGAAAGGAAGTCAATTGAGAAACTGAGAATAACAAGAGACAATATTACCTTATTGAGGAATCAGTTACTTAAGAAATTACGAGAACTAATAAGGGGAACATGGAGTTTGGCAATAATTGTTTGAGTTAACAATCCTCGATAGTACTATGGTATTGAAAATTAAAGCGATCCAAACAAAATTTGACCAATTAGTTACCATGACATAGATAATATTTTGAGTGTATTTAAAAAGTAATGATAATTTTGAGGAATTGTAACACTAATGTAAGTTATATCATTTAGATTTGCAAGTATGTAAAATAGATTGATGTTTTGCACTAGAGATTAGGATGCAATCAAATGCAACAAGATAAAGTGATTTTGTATTCATAGAGACAATTAAGCCTCATGAGATGATTATTTGATGTATGAATTGGAGCTTGCTGCAATAGTGATTTTTTTGAAAGTTTGGAGACATTATAAGTACAGAACATTTTGAAATATACAGATCATTTAGTTTTGAGGTAAATATTGAGTTGAACAAATTGAATATAAGACTGAGACAATAAATAGAGTTATTTGAAGGATTATGATTGTACAAATGAGTACTATACTGGTAAAGCTAGTGTTGTAATCAGATGCGTTGAATAGAAAATGCAATAGCAGTATATCATAAATTTAGATATTAAGGTTATCAAATCTAGTAAAATAAAGAGTGTAGAATGGAATTGAATTTGGGGAAAATGAAGTATTATTAGCTACATTGAAAATTTAGATTAGTTTCATATGAACAAAGCCCAAATTGAGGATTTAGAAATTGTGAATCTTATTAAGAAATTAGAAATGAATACGAATTTTGAGTTCGAATAGGAAGAATGATACATTGTGATTGAAATAAGAAGTATATATATCGATAAAGATGATTGAGCAAAGAGATTGTTAGAGAAGAATAAATAACAACCTATGATATACATCCTAGTAGGAATACGTCGAGATAGCATTTGATTGCTAAGGAAGTAGAAGCAAATTACCACGCTTGTGACTTGACAATAGTCTTGACTGTTGTAGATATACTTAAAGCTTATACTTTTGGAGTTCACAGGAATATAAGATCAATGTTCAGCTTTGATTGACTGTAAGCATAATGATCATTATCACAGTGATGTCATTAGAATATTGTATGGGGCATTAAACGACAAAAGGAGTCATTTGCCCTTACATTTAAAATGAATAAGTCCTAAAATGGTTGAAGGCCAGGATTGATTCAAAGGATATTATTGATGAGTGAAATGAATCTGTAACAAAAATTAAGTGATTTAAAAAAAGGAGTTGGTGGATCAATACCGAAGGTATGGAGTAGAATGGGATGAACATAAGAGTTAAGTGTATTAACAGTACAGTGAAGCGAATTATTAAGTGAATGATAAATTGTCTCTAAGAGTATAACCTTGCCAAGGTGTGCTTACGTTAAGTACAAGGTTTGCTCAGGTTTAGAAAAAGGATTAGCTAAGCCCAATATGAATTGGTCTGTACGAAATTATTATAAGTTAGTGTTATTGATAAAAAGATGTCTTAGATTCATAATGTGATAAATGTGAGTATGTTAAGAAATATTGGTATGATATGACATTGGTGTTATCGACACAGAAAGTGGAAAAATTGTGAGTAATCTGAGACACAATGAGGAAGTAGTTAAGAAAGTGGATGGCTTAATAAAGGATTGAAAGACTGAGAGAGTCTATCGACTATGCTCATTTGAAAGAAACTATTCAAGGAATGAAGTTAAATGGGAAACGGAGGAAGGAACATCCTGCCTTCCTGATCAATTAGATAAGAATTTCGAGGACAAGATTCTATTAAAAGGGGGAGAAATGTTGGCCCCCGGATTTGTTTCTTTAGTTAAGCATAATTTAAATGCATTATAAGGTTTTGATAGATTTATTTTTGGGAGTTTAATTGTTATATCTGTGTTAGTAGGATTTATTTCATTGGATTGTTGAATTAAAGTAGTAAGAATGTTCAAAGGCATTTTTCACAAGTTACTTAAGGATAAAGAGCCATAAGGCGTGAAGGAGGGGCAAAATGGACATTCTAGACTCATTAAGGGTATAAATGGGAGAAGAAATGTTTGTCTTGCATTTGAAGAAGAGAAGAATGTGAGTGAGAGAGGAGAAGAGAGAAAATACGAAGAGAAGAGGAGAAAGGAGAGAAAAGAACATAAAACAAGCTAGGGTTTCTATTTTCTTAGCTTTCAAGTGAAATCTTACATTCCCGTAGCAAGATAAGTTGGCCTCGGTTCAACCATTTGATCAATATTTAGGGAATTGGGGCTAAAGCGTATTGGATATTTCAGTCTTTATTCTAGTTCTTGATTGTGAAAAATATATATTGTCTTTGCACTAGACATTATGATTTTTATTATTCTAATTTTATGGTTTTTTAAGACATACAAATCAAAATCTTGACTTATTATTATTAAAGTAATTTTAATTTAGAGCATTCACAAAAATATGCTATTTATATTTTCTATTTAGGAATTATATTTTAATTTGTTATACAACCCGATGGATATAGAAAAACCTGAACAATCTAATGGATTTGGATATGGGTAGTAAATTGTAAAAATCATTGGATATAGGTTGAGACTAAAAAAGGGATATGGATATGGATATGGGTTTAGTCATAAAAAATGGATATGGATATGGGTTGAGTAATACCCAACCCAAACCGAACCCTACTCATTGCCATCCCTACCTATATCCCTTAGTGGATACCGAGCTGTATCAAATAATTTCCTATATCCGTTAGTAGATACTAGGTAAATTCATAACTGAGCCTGAAGCTCTGATCACAATCTAAGCTTTATGTTCTTTTTTGGTGGCTACTTCAGTCACAACAGCCTTTATGTTTCATACATTCAAGTAACGAAATGGATCACATTTTCATATTATTAATCAATCATATTATTAATCAGTCACTTTCACATATCATTGGACCTTAGTTTGACATTCAACATTTAAGTTGAGAATCACTTTTTCACTCGTATGTATATTCACATTTTTCATCGTAACTAGGTCCAGTATTTAACAATCAAGTCATATATCACATATTTCATCAAAATCACAAACAAGGAGCATTTCAACGTTCTCATATTAGCATAATACAAACATCAATACATAATACAAACAGAACAATCAATAAGTAAGACCATCTAGGTCAAGTCACAATACACTCCAGATTAGCATTAGCTTCCATGATCTAGAAACATCTGGATGCGGATGTTCTATCATATATATCAACATCATACAATGCACATTTACAGACATTATTAATTGCACAATCATATGAACACTCAATCACATGCATATGTGTATGTGTTGTGTATAATGCATGCTCAATGACAATCCCAGGAATATCATCTAAATTTACATATTATGCTCATTCTCATTTCATAATTCATATATGTCTAATTGAACTTAGGTTTACATTTCATTTGTACAAGATCATTCTAAGTTCACCATTCAATCTTTACCCTTTATATGTGTCTAGCTTATTCTTAAGCTTACACCTTAAGAACACTTAGTTCTTCTAATGTCATAACCCAAATTTCTAGTCATTTTCTTTTCTAATATTATATGCTCTCATAATACTCAAATCTCGTTCACATTTACTTAATACATATTACTCAACTCCTTTGGATCATAACTATAATCATATGCACATCTTCATTCACACTCATGCCTTTGTTACTTGGATATCATCCATTCATTAACTAAGTTATAACCCCAATTATCACTTCAAACATATCACACATTAATCACTTAATCAAGGCATCATTCTAGGCTCATTACAAGTCCCATTTAAGCCTTCATTAAGACCAATTGACTATTGAATGTCTGTTAGGCAGACATTTATGTCCATCAAATGAACCTTTACGAGTCTCTTATAGAACTTGAATTTTTTCACCCTCTAGAAATCATAATCTTTTCTCATAGTCTTCATAGAATTGTAGATCTTGAAGTTATATTTATATCCATACCTAAATGACCTCAATAATATAACTACAGAAAAAGTTATGCCTCTTTCCCCAAGGTATATCCAATAGCATCCACATTTTCCAGATTCTAACTCTTTACTTACTACATTCACTACCTTAAGCTTGTCTATCACTTCTAATTCAATTTCTCCTCATTTTCCAATCATTATAACTCTATTTAAACTCAATATCATCCATAAATAAATTATATTTCATGATTGATCATGAGCACTAATAACAGAACATACACATATGTACACATTCATCATCAACTTCCTACTTATATTCAACTTCATTTTCACTTTCATTTCACTTCTATCACCTTAATTCTTCCCATTTAAAGATACCATATTACTCCCTTTCTTTAGCTCTAGACTCATTTTATTTCATCACAAAAACACTCAAAGAGATTGACATTAATTCATCAACAAAACAGAACAAAAACCCATTATGTATCCAGTTTTTTTGAACTTTTTCCTACACCCAATACTCAACTTCAAGACAAATTCTAAACTCGTAAACACATAATTTGAATTCAATGTCTTCATAAAAAATGTATCCATATGTCTCTAATTTAATCCAAATCAAAAATCACCTCGTTTGGATATCTACAAAATAAGTTATGGCTAAATTACAGATGCATAATCAATGGAAAAATGTTACAGCTAGCATTTTTCCAACCCCCTTTGAACACCATTTACTTAATTTAATCCTACATTGTGTCATTTCATAATTTATTACCCATCAAAATACAAAAGTAAGACATGAATTTATTTACTCAATTTAATCCTACATTATGTCATTTCATAATCTATTACCCATCAAAATTACAAAAGTAAGACATGAATCTATTTACTCAATTTAATCCTACATTATGTCATTTCATAATCTATTACCCATAAAAATACAAAAAGTAAGACATGAATCTATCCACATTTCTGATCCACGTTTTAGCATGTACCATTCACATTTTACTTTTAACTATCATCAACACATGTTCCATTCATCAATTCAAGAAGAGTGATGCTTATACTTACTTGATTTAGCTTCAAGATCTTCAAACTCTTTAAGATCTCTCTTAACCCTAGCTTTCTTCTCTCACGCGTGCATTATCATTCAAGGGTGGTAAGGTTAGGCCTTTAGTAAGAAATGAAGAAAATAGCATGACTACTGATGGAAGAAAGCAAGGTTCAACTTTGAGGTGGGAGAAGAAAGTGTCGTAGATGGATAGAAGAATGAAAAAAATGAAGAAGATGGAGATGGGAGAAGCATGAATCATGTTTAGCAAGTGAAAGACCCAAAATATGGTCTTTTACTTAATAAATTTGTGACTTAAACACGTGGTGTGGCAAGTGACACTTGCCACTTGCCACATGTCACTCTCTCAAGGTCTCTTCTTGGTCTTTTGTTAACTAGTGCATTTGTCTCCAATTTCTACTCCAATTTTCTCCCAATTTTCAATGACATAAGTCATTAAATCCCAAAGTCATTTATAAAAATTTCTATTATCATTTGACTGTTATTTCTACTACTATTCATTAATTGTTCTGCCACTTAGCATTTTTCCTAGTCCAAAAATACCCAAAATTTAAGGATTTTCACAAAAAATTTTGAGTCAATAAATATATCATCCAAATCAATTCTTAACACATATAATTCACAATTTCAAATATAATCACATTTATAGATCAATTATACTGGGAAAACATCAATGAATTCATGTACAATCATTTTAGTGTGCAAAAATCAATATTCATGTATGTGTATGCTACATTATACATGAGCATGAAATGCATTTTTTTCTTAACTCTCGTTTTTGTTTTCTCAGTTACAGAAATCTAGGGTTATAACCCTTAGTATAGAAGTTGGATGTTACATGCAAGCTACTATTAAATTAGAGAAACAAGAGATGGTGAAGAGAGAAAGGGGTCAACGTAGGGGCTTTACTAGAGGAGGTCAATCATCGGGTAAGCGGAGTTGTGAAAGTGCTTCCTCTACACTGGAATTTACTCATAGATCTCTAGCTCAAGTAAGGTGATAAAACTTTTCCTCATCGACTGCTTCTGGCAGGGGTTCCTCTGTGGATCGAGGTGCTGGTGCTACAAATGCCCTCGTTGCTCCATACATCATTGGAGTATTTGTTAGAGAGCTACATGTGTATGTTTTTGATGTGGTAGCACCAGATGATAGCCAATTGCCCTATGAGACAATCTCAGACATCACAAGCAAGGTAGAGTCAGGAAGGATCTAGTCAGATCAGACCTAATCCAAGTACTCATTCAAAAACTATTGATCAACCTACCATACCTCCTGCTCCAACTCAAGCTTATACTTTGAAAGCTCGCGAGAATTAAAAAGCACCTGAAGTCTTTGCTGGTACTATTTCTCTTTTTTAACTCTAAAATGCATGCTTTGATTAATCCTAAATCCACCCATTCTTATATCTGTATTAGAGAAATTTCTGATAACGAGATGCCTGTAGATTAATTAGACTATGGCATTCATATGACTAGTCCTTTATGTAGTAGTGTGTTGGTTAATCAGGTTTATAAAAACAGTCCTATTATGATCCAAGGAAATAAGTATATTACAGATCTAATCGAATTAACTTTTCATAAATTTGGTTTGATTTTGGGTCTAGATTGGTTATTCAAACATCAGGCGATGGTTGATTATAGTGTTAAGACAGTTATGTTTAGGGAGCCTGATCAGCCTAAAATAATATTACATGGCATTTGAACTAGTTCTTTGGCTAGTGTGGTATCTACTATGCAAGCTTGGAAGTTCCTTAGTAAAGGGTGTGAAGCTTATCTATCTTTTATGTTTGATTCTAAGAAGGAGGGTGATAAATTGCAAGAAATTCTAATGGTGAGTGAATTTTCATATATGTTTCTTGAAGAGCTACCTGGACTCCATCCTGAAAGGGAAGTGGAGTTGTCTATCAAAGTTATGCCTAGCACTGCTCCTATATCCAGAGCATCGTACATAATGGCTCCTACTAAATTGAAGGAGTTGAAGGTTCAGTTGTAAGAGCTACGAGATAAGTGGTTTATTCGACCCAGTGTCTCACCCTAGGGAGCACCGGTTTTGTTTGTTAAGAAGAAAGACGGTAATCTCTAGATATGCATTAATTACAGGCAACTGAATAGAAATGCAGTGAAGAATGAGTATCTATTACCACGGATAGAAGATTTGTTTGATCAATTGAAAGATGCAAAAGTATTTTCAAAGAAAGATTTTAGATCTGGATACTATTAACTTTGGGTAAATGATATGGATGTTTCAAAATCTGCATTCAAGACCCGTTATAGACATTATGAATTCCTACGTTCATGGATTTGATGAATAGAGTTTTTAGACCCTACTTAGACCAGTTTATAGTGGTGTTTATAGATGATATCTTGGTCTATTCTAAGAATGAGCATGATCATGTTGAGCATCTGCTCTAGCTACATTCATGGATTTATTGAATAGAGTATTTAGGCCCTATTTATACCAGTTTGTAGTGGTGTTTATAGATAATATCCTCGTCTATTCCAACAATGAGCATGATCGTGTTGAGCATCTGTTGGTTGTATTGCAAACCCTATAGGAAAAGCAATTGTATGCCAAGCTAACTAAGGGTGATTTATGGCTTAAAGAAGTATCTTTTCTAGGACATGTTGTTTCTTCTTAAAGGATCAGAATTGATCCTAGTCAGATTGAAGCAATTATTAATTGGAAGCTACCACAAAATATAACAAAAATGAGAAGTTTTCAAGGTTTAGAGGGTTATTATTGCCTGTTGCATTTGTTGGACCCCGAACTTTTCTTGAAAATTAGAATTATTAAATGAAATTAAATGAGGAATTGGTGGTGATTTATTCATGAGTAAAGAAAAAAAAGAACATTCATGAATTTGAATGATATACAAGATTGGGTAGTGAATGTAGTAAGTTGTGTTTAATGTTTTATTTGGGTAATGTTA
>JAOSBK010059786.1:0-16134 GCA_027568895.1 Erythroxylum shatona
ATATTAATTGTCATTATTATTTATTATTAAGATTTTTGAAAGCATGATTGATGTAAACAGTAAACTAGTAAAGTATATAGTACAACTGTATAATATACCAATATGGACTATTTTGCAAATTTTAAAAATTTTAGGGACTATTTTATAAATTTTAAAAATTTCCTAAAACGGTACCCGGTACCAACCGGTACCGGTACAGTTCCGTTCCAGAGCTCAATCTGGTACCGAGCTCGGTACGGTATTCATAACATTGTTTTAAACCCATTCGAATTGTTATAAAAGCATCCAATCAATTAATATTGTCCTTAGTTAGAATATTTCATGGTCAATTTGATAGTAAGACGGTTGTAGAATATTTTTGGAATTTAATTTGATTAGTTGACGAATTAAATTCAATAAAAGGGCAATTTGATATTTTTTTTACATGTCATTAAAGGTAATGTGGTCTTTTTACAAGAGGTGAGTGGATTAATGAGTCATTAAAAGAGAACCAATTGGAGAGTGACATGTGTAATGCTGCACTAAAGGGTATAAAAGCGCTAAAGTAAGACAATTTACTTCATTCTTTCAACATAGACGTGAGAGACCAAACAAAAGGGAGAAAAGAAGAGATAAGAGGGGACATTCAGCCAAGGAGGGAGAAGAAGAGTGTAGCTACCATTTTTCATAGTTTTGGAGCATAAATTGGAGAGATCTTGATCAAGTGGAGGTACTCATCAAATACCCAAGAGAATGGACAATAAATTGGTAAGTTTTCCTAACTTAAATTTCTAGTTTTGGGGCTTTTGAGTGGGATTGATTCATGTAAGATAAATGATGATTTTTGACTTGCCATGGAGTAGATAATAAGTTTGGAAGCAATTAAGGGTTGAATATGACAATAGAAAGAGTTATGTTTAGTGAAATTTTGTCGCTTGAACTAGCCCTATTGTTTTAACCATAACTCAGCCTACAAACCTCCAAGTTGGGTGATTCCAATTGGAGTTGAAACCTAAGAAATATTACTCAAAATATATAAAAGATACCTAGATTAATTCTAGCTAAATGATATTGAAAATTGAAATTGACTATGGTAACCTAATATTGTCCCTGTGTTGAAGCAGTTTGTGATATTTGGTATATGTTTCATGATTTAGAAGTTGCAATCATATGTTTTTAATGTTATGGAAACTAGAGACATAAGGTAAGGGAATAAATGTATAGAAGACTTTAAAACCTAATTTGAATGTTTGACATGTGAAAATTAAGGAACAAGTAGAGATATAGATTTTGGACATAGGTCATAACCATGACTCATTATGCATGATTGTGATATGGTGAATTAAATTGGGTGAGATTGTTTTTTGAAGAAATTAATAAGTTAGAATGGGTAAAATATGTTATTTAAATGACTTTTGAAGTTCTTTAAATTGATTTTATGCAAATGGTTTCTATTTATAGAGACTAGTAAGTTGGGAGTGTAATTTAAATTGAGTTTATACAAATGGTTTTCATTTGATCATGAAATGAATATTTATATTGAGTTTTAAGCAAATGATATTTTACAAGTGAATATTGCTAATATAAGTGTATGCTTTGGCAATATATGAGTTCTAATTTGAAAGTTAAATCTTATATGATTAGGAGTTACATTGAAGTACTTCAATTATGAATCCTTCTGTACTTAATTTAGAAAATAATATGAGTCGTAAATGTAATAGTTGTTTTTTGCCTATGGTACACCATTAGGCTTTATACATGTTACTATACTGGTATATTTATAGTGGTTAACCTATTATGGGTAAGTGATGTATAACCAACTACGTAAATAGTAGTTAACTAGTCACGAGTAAGGGATATAATACTAGCTCTGTGACTTGTTACGATTAAACGATGCAGAAATAGCTCCGTAACTATCGGTCTATAGTAGTTAACCTGTTATAGGTAAGTGATGCAGAGCCAATTGTATATCTAGGGGTTAATTGGTTATAGGTAAGCGATGCAGAACTATCACCGTGACTTTAAGTCTAGTGTACTATATGGTAAAGAAACTAGTGATAGGCTACATTGAATAAGAAAAGTCATGAAATAATAATGACACCACTATTTATTTTTAAAAGTAATTTGAGAGGTACCATATGGTACCAATTCTAGTGGTTGACTTATTTTCAATATAAAAGTTTTAAGAAAACTTATTGCCACCACTATTTATTGGTTAAAGAAAAAGGAAAATAAAAAATGGAAACTTGTATATGATGAGTTTAATTTTAAAAAAGCCCTTCGAAATAGTATTTAAGAAACATTGAAATTGTGTTTTACGAAATGTTGTTTGAGTACTAATTGTTATGATGCACGAATGAATTGTTATGACTATTATTTTACCATAAGCTTTACTATTATATGGAAATATTTCAGTTATGTTGTTATGAAAAGTTTAAATTTTTAGTAAACTACTTAACACTCGTTGAGCTTGTTTAGCTCACCTTTATTGTTATCTTTTTCAACAAACCACCCCAAGTATGCGTACATGTATTGTAGTAATTGAGACTCCGCTACAGGATTAGTTGTATCGTCAGCTGCTGTTGCATTTGTCTTAACTTTCTTATGTATATGTTTGTTTGAAATTGGCTTAGTTGCTTGAATATAAGTTGTAAAGTATATTTGAAAAGGGTTTTAAATTGTGATCTTGTGAATAGTAATGGAACTGTAAATATCTTTTATTTAATGAACTATGAAGGCTTTGATCGTCAAAGACATTTTTAAAATGTTTAGAATTATATGTTTGTGATTGCTTATGTTGTGTACCTAAGGTCTCATTTCAAAAGTTGAGTTGCTATATGAAATACGAGAAGTATTTTAAAATGTGTTATGCAGATTTTTAAAATTTGGGAATCTTAGAAAAACAGTCATTATGTTGCTAAAATTATCAATTAAATGATAGAAAAAAGTTCTCACTATTTTCTGCGCTTTTAAAAGTTAAAGTATAAAAAGTTTTTAATAGTTAAACAACTTGACTTTGCGAAAACCTCTTCAGTTGAGTTAGATATCAATTGAAGGGCTACCATGGGGTTGCCAGGAGAGCTCCACTGAGGTTCTGGAAGGGGAACTCTAAGATGGGTCCTTTCAACCTAAGTCCTATTACAACCTAAATAAAGACATAATTTTTGTTCTAGTTTATACATAAGTTGTGGAGATGTGATCATACTGCAACCTATGATAAGAGTTCTACTATGCATTGATTTGAGAGTTTTGATATTTTTCACCTTAAACACTGGAGTTTATTGAGTGAAATTTTCATGAGCGTGTAAAGGTTTATGCTTTTGATTTCAGTGTGATTATCGATGTGCTTACTATTAATATTAACCGAGGAACTTAATTTTAAGATATGACTCTAATTGTATGTTAATCTGATTTAATATGACATAATGATTTATAATATTAATGGAAAGATCAAGATTAATGAAGTATAGATATATTGTAAGATTTATCATTTTGATTATAGTTTGCTTGAGGACAAGTAAAAGCTTAAGTATAAGGATGTTTGATAGATGCATATTTGACTATATTTATACACCCATATTTGATATATTTTGCTTGGTATTTTATACTTTTATTGTCTATTTGGTACTTAATTTGCTCTAAGTGCATTTATAGATTATAATTGCCTTCATAGAATAAAAGGAGACAATTTTAGATGAAAACACGGTATAAAATGAAGATTTAAAGCAAATAAGGGATACACGACCATGTTTATGGTCGTGTACATCTCATAGCCCGTGCAAAATCTCAAATTATGGAGATTTTAGAATATACATGATCTAGTACACACTCGTATATCATACAATGTATCTCCTAAAAATCCTAAATATTACTATAAAAAGACATGAGCGGAGGCAAAATGGAAGAGTAGAGATGTGATTCCATATAAGGAGAAAGTTTAGAAGGGATGATATCGATCCAGGGACATGGAAAACATGAAGAAATGATCAATATATCCAATATAATACAACATCAAACCTCATACTTACAGGAATATTCAAGATAAGAGAAAGGGAGATTTAAATTTATGAAATCTTTGTTTTTTATTCATTTTTCTCACTATTTATGCCTGATTTCATGTTCTAGCATGTGTAACTAAACATCTTTAGTGTCTAGTTTGTTCTACAATATGTTTTGGTTCTGTTATTTAATGCAATTGTTTTGATTGTCTATTGTGATTCAATTATGAGTTTCATGTATGTTCTAATAGATCGAGAATATTAGTACACAATTTAATTCCATAATATAGAGATTGAGAAATGTTGTATATGAATAAATCTACCATAATTAAAAGGATTTGGTTGCAAACCTAGAGATAGATCGATATAAATCCTGTAGATTAGGGTCAAACCTAACAACAAAATTCATAAATCGGTAAAGTAGTCATAAAAACTTTAACCTAAAGAATTTTGGTTAATAAGACTAGGATTAGTTGTTAGTAGTCTTGACAAAGCTATTAGCATAAGGTATTTCCATGATCAAATAGTCAATAAAACAATTGCATAATAAAAGGTTAATTATTTAAGGGTTTTAGAGGGATTCATTACCTAGACACTAATTCTTGATATTGATTATTTTCTAAGCTTTCTTTTTTCTCTGCTCGTTATTGGTTTCTATTTCATTTTATTTATTTAAGTATTATTTTTAGTTAAAAACCTCCAACACTCAATTTGTAGACTAGATAATAGGATAATGGTAATAACTAGCAATCATTATCTTTGCGGGATCGACTCGTAGTTGCCTGTGCTAGCTATAACTATATCGTACACTTATGATTAATTCAACATTGAAAAACTTGAAATCAGTCAATTACCTAACTATTAATATCTTATATGTATCACATAAAAAAAAACTTACAAATTGGTTTTGCTCTAATATGGCTTCAGACATTTGCTGTAAAAATGAATTGGTTTATGCCCTTATTTAGAGCTAAGCATTGGCTCCAATCACAAGTCAATATCTGCATTGACCTAACCATCCATAACTCACCATATGCATCATGTAAAACATATCTTAATTACCATATGCATCCAAAGAAAAAAAAATTATACCTAAGGTACCAACTTTATGACATAAAATTATATATAATCCATCATATATTATATCTATGTGATACCCTAACCACAAATCACTTAAATCATAACTACATACGAATTATCATACACAATCATACTCACAATTTTAATTTAAAACTCTCAAACATATTAGTTTTACAAAAATCTAACTATTATATCCCTTTTATAGATTTATCCATTATTTCCTAATTTTAATAAATAAAAGCTTGAAAATATTTGTCAAATATATGATATGACAATCAATAACAAATACTTAATCAAACACACAATCCTACAAACCTAATTGACATAATGTCACCTATTACTCGTAGTAACGGACATGAAAGTCCTTTTTTTGAAGTGAAAACTTGACCAAATATTACCTAATTTCTTATGAATATTGATTGATCAACTAACATCTCCCTTTTCTCATTTTTAGATTGGCTTCTCTTGCGTTCCTCTATATATCTTATTATTCTCATTTATTTATATTATGTTAAAACAAACCTAAAGACTTCAAAATTGTTTTTAGAAAAGTAGTTTTGAAATATATTGATTGACCAGTAGTTGACATTGTCAATTATTTTCACCTTCTTAAAGTAGTTTTGAAATATATTGATTGACCAGTAGTTGACATTGTCAATTATTTTCACCTTCTTTAACCTATATTGGTCCATCGATATGATACATTGATTGACGGATAAGCCAAAATTAATCCTAAGTTTCTTCTTGAGAATTATAAAAAGTTGTCTTAACTTTTCATATACTTTTGAATCACTTAAATTGGATGTTTATATCGTAGTATATCCTCAAGATACTAAATAGTGTTCAGTTTAACAACATATTGAACCCACATGCTTTTTTTTTTATCAAAAATTTTCTTTTTTATTTAATTGACATTACCATAATTAATCAATGATTCACTTTCTAAGTATTCAATATCAAATTCTCTTAATTCCAATTAAAATCACAATGTGGAAATTCTAGGATCTCACAACTTGCAAGGAATTTTGATGCTTTCTAACAAGCGGAAGGAAAGAACAAGGCTTATTATTTACATGTACAAACACTAGAGAAAAGACCTCAATAAGATTTTAAAAAAAGTTATAGTCTTTGTTCGTATATAGCTGTATTATGATGCAGATATTAAAAATCTAATTATATTTTTAACTTCCAACAAAATTAGTGATTTACGTTCAATAAGTATTTTGATAAAGTAGTCCAAGCCAAGGACTTAAAAATATACAATGAATAGTTGGAAGATTACATCCATTAAACGTTATAAAAAGAAGATAAAAGGGAATTTTGAGTAAACATAAAGACTTCAAAATATTTTATATCCTAAAGAAATCAGATATAGATAGCCTAAGTATATATGTTAGGAATAATTATTATTTACTAATTCTTAATAAGAAATATATTAACATTACTATTATAAATAATAAAATATTAACAATCACTCAAATAATTTTTATTTAATAAAAATAATTATTGATAATCGCTAAATATCAGCAGTTCATTTTTATGGTAATGGTTGTTTTCTTTTAATTAAGTTGTGTTCGTGTTTCTTTTCTTTTTCCCTTCTCAGTCTCACCCTCCTAAAGTCCTCCGTTTGCTCTTCCTTTTCAAGCCCTAGAGAGTTTCATTCCTTGAAATTTCCTATCGTCTCGGAATCCAACTTTTATGTTCCCACAATTTCACCAAAATTTCCTTTTTAATCCCAATTTACCCACACTTCTGCTCTCTTATGAAGTGATTCTTTTTCTTTAGTCTAAACTCGGATGATAAAGCTCCCACTTTTTAGCTCCACAACCCTTGTTTGTTTCACTTCTCTTCTCTCTTATGGCTTCTTCTTATCCTCAGATATTTGACATTAGCTCCGATGAGGAGCCAGTCTTCGACAATCCCGGAGTCGGCGATGATGATTACAATTGGTTCACTGAGATACTTCAGACTGTTGTCAAGAAAACGGACGACTCTGATGAAGTTATGATCGTGGGGGAGACTAATTCCTCTAATTCCAAGTCAAAATCGAAGTCGTCGAAACTTGTAGAAGTTAATGCTGATGATGATTGCGTGGTTTTGGACGGCGATCCCGATATTCCGGTGCACATCGTCAAGGACGCCGATAATGACGGTGATGACATCCTTGTTGTTGGACAAAAAGGACAGGTGTGAATTTACTTGTTTGTGCACATGACTTTTTGAAAGTTTCCTTTTTAATGCTTGACGGTGTATCGGATGCTTGCTTTGAATGGATTGGTTATACGGTAATATGGAAGTCCAAGTCTTGTTTGTTCTGCTTTTTAAGAATAGATAGATAGAGATGCTTCGTCAAAACGAGGATTTGAGAACTTAGGCTAATTTTGGGTATAGAAGACAACCTTTCAATGAAAAACATTACATAATATATGAATTTCAAATTCACCTGACATCACATATTTACAGCTATACAACTAAGAGGTACAAATGTAACAAAATGATAAAAGATTAACACGAAACAGTTTAGATAAGATGAAGATAAAGCACTGCAATAATTGGTCTAATGCTACTCAAATTTTTTAGATTCTTGAAATTGCATATGAAATCATGACTTTAAGGTTTTGCATGATTTGTTTCTTTTTTCCCTTGGGCATCTATTCCTAAATATCACAGCCTCTGTGGTTGAAAAGTAGCATGATCTAACATCGCACTAAAATCCATCTTTTTTCTTTCTGGGTTGCAAGATGCTGATCCATTCCAGTGATTATAATGATAGTTATGTTTTATCTTGTACAGATTGCTTGTAGAGACTACCCTCATTCTCGCCATCTTTGTGTGAAATTTCCTTTTGATTCTACACCTCACGAGAGACACTGTATTCTGGTATGGACATTTTTCTAAACTCCTGTGCTTTTACTCTTACATTCTGTTGGCTGAATTATACCATTTTCATGTTGTACTTTAGTGTCACTGTTATGTTTGTGACTCGCGTGCACCATGTGTGCACTGGGGTACAGGCGTTTCCAGGACTGGCCATTGTCATGCCACTGATAAACTTGAGATATGGAAACTTCAACGGGAAGAGTTCAGGCTGAAAAAGAAAAAGGAAGCTCGATTATTGACTTCAAACTGTCCATACCCTCCTTGTCCTGTTGAAGTACCTCAGGTTAATCAAGTTGTAGCTCTTGATAATATACAGCTTGGAACAAATTCAATCTCAATTAACCAGGTCCCCAGACCGACAGAAATTCGTGCTTGCACATCTTCCATATTAAGCACACCAGGTATCGTAGGTCAGAGTAAAGTCACGCAACCAAGAACTGTTCAGGGACGGAATGGAGTTCTTCCTCATGGAGTTGCAAAGCATGCTCTTGGCGTGCAGAGTAGAAGGTCTACCGTTGGCAATTTTGGGCCACCGTTTGTCCCAACTAATCCCATGTTTAAAAGGCCAGGACCTATCCGAGATGCTTTGACATCAAATCATCATTTCTACGGTTCATCAAATAGCAGTAGTTCTCCTCCAACATACCCTACAAGCAATCCTACCTCAATAACAACATCAAGAAACCAAATTTTTGCAGGGCAACAGAATCATTTTTCAAATATGAGCTTAGGTTTATCTATGCCTCAGAGCTTGTCCCTACCCAATATGGAGACTGGTGCTGCAAGTCTGATGCCAATTCTACCTCAAGTTTCCAATCAACATATGCCCCCATCAAATGATAGTCACAATATGTCAATGTTTAGAAATGAAAGTCAAAATATCTGGGATCCAAGGTTAACTGATTTTGACTGCAGTTGGGTTGATGACTTAAATCAGAGCAATCAGCAATCAGTTCTTGAAGCTGAACTTGCAAACTATGTGCCAACAACTGCCAATCAGCATAGCTCCCTGACTGGTGGAGGCATTCAGGTTCCATACAAGGTTAACGAAAATGATGGCTGGTATCTAGAGCAATCTCCTCCACTGGTTTTAGAAGGTTCAACTCTGAAAGCCATTTCTCCGGGACCTCCAGCAGTTGATGTAGGTATGTTGTATTTTGATTTTGAAACTTCCTGGAATAGCCTGGCACATGCGTAGAGGAAGCCCCAGTCAGTGCCTAATCAAAAAGTGTAATATATTATTGTTTCCATTGTTTTTCAAAATCAAATATAATTGCCAATGTGTTTAAGAATAGCTATAGGAGCTTTGTTTATATGAGGGGCAGTCTCAAGTGAGAACCTTGGTGTACAGCTGCTAGGTGCTGCTTAATCTTGTATTTTGGATTCCAAATGCTCGATCATATGAAAAATCGCTCTAATTTATACACTCGTGCTCGAGGCACCTTGTCATCGTTTGACATTGTCCCTATTTAAGACCGGAATTTGTGTTGTAATAGAATAGAAGATACTTAAATCTCTGAATGATACAAGTAACTATGATGGCCTTTAATTTGAGTTTGATGTTCACTATTAATTGAAGCAAGAGCTGCTTTCCAGCTGCCATCCACAGTTCCACGCCACAGCGTTTGAACCAACCAGCTCTTGAGCCAATAACCAAGGATTGTGTATTATCAATTATTGTTTTATAAGGTATCCTAAACATAAAGAAAATGGTCCAGCTTCAGTTATATGTTCAGTTTGGAACATGAAGTAACCAACCAAGTTCCGAAAAATATGCAGCAGCAGCAGAAAACAAGATTTAAATTCAAACTTTAGTCGTGAATTTTGGGTTGGATTGGATTACGCGAGGAATAAGTGACTCTTTTTCCACCATGAATGGGAGTTGTGTCACATTTTAAAGCAATCATTTGAAATTATTAGCTTGCATTAATCTACTTCACCGACGAATCTATTGGACAAGTTTGAGTTGAGATGGAGCTTAAACGTGGGGTTCAGGTCGGAAAGTTGAGTTGATTGTTTTTCGAGTCTAGGAACTTGGCTCTATTCGGACAATTGTTAGTAAGTCTCGAAGAAATCGGCTTGTCATTATTAATCTAACAAATATCAGATAGACCTATGGATATGAATAGGGAAAAATATTATTGGGACAAAATTATTGTACAGAGGCCCAAAAGACCTAAAACCCCAAATGTTTTAGGGTTCCGTTTCCATCCTCTGGGACTGGGGGGTATTCGTAAGCATGACCACCATGACTAGTGAGGTCCAACCCAGCCATCTCCTCCTCATGAGTTATTCTCAAGAGCTTCAAGTGACGAAGTAAGTAAAACAAAGGTCCCATTGTGACACTGACCCACCCAAGAATCACCAATATCTGCACCAAATGAGCAGCTAAAAGCTTACCTCCACCGCCCATAAACAGCCCAAAAGGCCGTCCACTATAACCCGGATACACCTCATTAACGTACTCCTTCTTAGCAAACAATGCAGTGAATATGATTCCCCAAGACCCGCAACCACCGTGAAGTTGTGCAGCCTCTAAAGGATCGTCATATTTGAATTTCTCCGCCAACTTGTTGAAACCAATGAGTACCCAAGCTGACACAAACCCGCATAAAATAGCCGCCCACGGGTCCACCACAGAGGCTCCTCCTGTTATCGCCGCGAACCCGCCAAGTAAACCGTTACAAACGTCAGTGACATTCCAGTGACCCACTAACAACCTCTTACCGAAGAGCGTGGTCAACGCTGCGGTTGACCCCGCCAGAGTCGTAGTAACAGCGGTCCGACCAACAGCACTCCATTGCCCGTAATAAGAACCACTTTTGCCATAGGTCTTAAGAATGTTGAAAAAGGAACCTGGGTTGAACCCATACCAACCGAACCACAATAGAAATGTACCCAACACAACTAGCGTTGCACTATGTCCCCTGAGAGGCGCCGGCCGACCGTTGTGTTCGAACCGGCCCATTCGAGGACCTTCAATGAACGCACCCCAAAACCCAGCAATTCCTCCGACGAGATGGACAACGCCAGATCCAGCGAAATCAATTACCCCGGAACCAAACAGCAGGTTGTCTGTTCTTCCGGGGCTAGCCCACCCGTCGGCGGACCAGAACCAATGACAAGTGATAGGGTAAACGAAACCTGTCAAGAATGCGGAGTAAACCAGGTAAGAAACGAACTGCGTTCTCTCAGCTATCGAACCGCTGGTGATCCCTGCTGCTGCTATGGCAAAAGCCCACTGGTACAAGAAGTATCCATAGTCGAATGAAAGCGACGGAAACCTACTTAAGCCAAAGAATTGCTGACCAATGAAACCATTCGACGGGGTGCCAAATGCCATAGCGAAACCGAATAGATAGTAGAAAACAGCGCCTGTTGCAGCGTCGAGGACGTTGGTGAGCATGATGTTCATGGTGTTCTTTGCACGTACAGAGCCAGCACAGAGCATGGCGAAACCAAGTTGCATGGAGAAGACTAAATACGTAGAGAAGAGAAGGTATGTGTTATCCACTGCATAGCCTGTATCGATGAACTTGTTGGATACCGCGTTAAACTGGCTGCATATGTAGTCTGCGGCGGCAGAGGAGTTGGCAGCGGAGCCAAGGAGAGGGCCAAGGAAGGCAGGGGAGCAAGAGAGTGACATTGTTGTGGCGAGGAGGAGGAGGAGTTGGGCGGAAGAAAGTGTCAACGAGTTGAGTAAGCTGATGAATAGGGTTGGGGAATGGGATTCGACTGGTAGTAGTGGGAGAAGAAATCCAACTTATACTCCGTAAAGTGGTACAGAAATGTCACAGGTAGATTCATTCGCCATTATTTTAGGTGAGAAAGTATCTTTTCAAAACAAGATTTAGATTCAGATTAGTTGCCACAATTGGATCCGACCAATAGGGGCAATTCGTTAGATTCCAGCTGGTGGTGGGAATCATATTTAGAAATACTGCCGTTGCAACCAAATTAGATTCCTAGTTAAGAGTATTCAGTATTGGAATTACTTCCGGAGGACTAGGAGGGTGACACAAAGACACATCCTACGGCACCGAATATGTTAACCTAAAAACCAACTCCTGGTTGAACCAAAAGTATTCTTTTCTGCAAATCTTACTGATCAAAACCCAAGAATAATCTAAACTATTCTGTTCTAACTTTGTTGGAATAGGATATAACACTGTGAAAAGAAATGTACCAATATCAAACTTTTGCTGTCAGTATCAATGCCAATTATGCATAATGCATCAGAGCAGCTTTGGCATCATCTCAAACTGTCAGATTTTGTCAATTAACTTGGGTCAAATTTCGGCCTGTGAGAAGCATGACCCCTTTTTTTTCTCCTGTTTCTACACAAACAGAAACATATGCAAATGCTAAAAAGCTTTACTGCAAGCCCAACTGTTCCAAGGCCTAAAACTGCTACAATGGACCCTGTTGCTACTTTTGCTAATTGCTCCAAGACCTGAAAGATAAGAGATTCATGTCCAAGTGCAAAATCCAAAGCGTAAAAACAAGACAAGGAAGTACGGGACAATATTAGAGAAAATCAAAGATTCTGTTAGAAAGAGCTCCAAGTCAAAGGCCCATTTGGACCTCTTCCTCATAACAGCCATGAGAACCAAGGACCTTATGCATATTTCTTTACATCAATAAATTAAACAAACATAGGATTCGCTCAATAAATGACCACCTTGGCTACCCAGACTCAACAAAAAAGTTCAAGCCAAAGAACAGCAGTTCACCAGAAGATAGAAACAAAATTTCAACTAAACCAAATGAATTCTCTTGGATAAGTATTTAAAAAGTAAAAGAACAATAAAGTTACTGATGTCAAACGGTGCTCTGTTAAACAATAACAAAAGAAGGGTGTGCCTATAGGTGCAAGAGTACCGCATACTTTACCGGATATGCTCAAGTATCATTACCAGTTGGAACACCACAACCAAGAAGGCACACTTTCTCCGAATGACTACTGGGTTAATTTTTACCAACTAACAACTGTATACTGACTGAAAGTTGATGTCCCCGCGAAATGATAGATGGGTTTTCCATTGATTCAAAAACCACTTTCTTTTTATCATTCATCGTAATCCCAACTCCAGTATCTGCAAGAAGTTGCAACAAAGATTTGTCTTCCCTGATTTGCAAAACTTGCACTCTCTGCATTCTGCCTGATAACAAGGAATAACACAGTCACCGAACCTCTGTCACGCCTTCACCAACACTTTATCAATCCTCTGTCAGAAAAAAATCAACCACATCTCCCTTTTCAGCAAAGACAATAAATATTGAATATCTGGCATCCATGCAAGAGACAGGACAGTGCATACCCGGCAGCTTCATGGCCAAAAATACAGGGGATGAGACCCTCAGGATCCTACCATAACTTGCCATTCCAAGTTTAAGCATCAGTGTGGCAAAGCGCGGTAAAGAGAATCTTAACTAGAGCGTCGCCGGCCTGACGTGGAGCCACCTGTATATCCTCTATTACCAGCGGCTTGTTGGCCTCCCAAGCCACAATAGCTACTCACTAATCATTGCCCAGTCACGCAAATCATAAAAAATATATCCATCTCTACACAAATATTTAAAAAATTAAGCAGAATGTTTTTATTAAGATGTCCGATGGATAAAACGTTATTTTTGGACATTGAAGAACAGAGTAATATTAAAAAAAGGATCCGAACTCTAGTTGAAGTCATCGCTTACAGAGAACTTGAGCGACAGAAAGTCAGTGAGAATGTCAGGACTATAAGTTGGAAATTATTAATTTAATTATATATATATTTGCTTTTGGGTATGTTTTCATTCTGACATAGGAAAGTCAAACCACTGCTTTATTAGCTTTCGTCAAGCACAAATGTGCAAAGATTTCAGGCTAAAAGACAAAGGCACCGTTTGGTTACACTCCAATCAGCTGTTTTTTTAGTTGATTGGTTATTTTTAGCTGGTTGACTCTTCAAACAATTGATAAAGTTGTTTGGATAGCAGCTTTTTTATCAACTTATTGAACACAAACCGCTGAAAATGAACACGCTACTTGTATGCAGCGTTTGGGGTAATCAGTTGATTATCCCAAACTTATATGCCAAATTTGCCCACCGCAGATCTCTCTCACTCTAACAAATTTTTCCAACGATTTTTGGCAAATCCTCCCAACGATTTTCCACTCACTGTCGTCTTCTCACGCCTGTTGATCTCCCTCTTTACCACGCCTCTGCCAACTGCTCATCCTCTCCACTGCGCCTCCCCGAAAGAAGGAAACCATCAAACAAACTGTTAGGCCCTGTTTTCGGAACCCAACTCTCTTGCGAAACATGAAACCTTGAGCGTGGATATGACCTCGAACAGTTCTTTCATTGAACCCTTAAAAGACATTATCAATTTAAACTCATTACTATTTTTTTTTTCATAACATCCCAAAAATTGCTCACAATTTGCTCAAGGATGTGCTCGTACAAATCAGTCACTAAGCTTAAACTCAATTCTCCTATTTGCGAACAGAATTTGAAAACCTTCAAATCGGAATTTCAATTTGACTTCTTCATATCAATCATAGCTCTAAATCTCTTGTTTAATTTGAAGCAAGAATCACCTCAAACGGAGTTATACAACTCAAGATATGCTTAAAAAACCTAAAAGGGATCATATCCCAAACATGCTCTCCTAACCGACCTCTTACTTACTTTAATGCAAACTCTCTCAATTCAACTCCAAATGATACAAATTTTTATGGAGAGAAAGATACATGTCTTAGGAAACCATAGCTTCAAGAATCACCTCAATTGGAGGTCGGATGAGGGAGTTATGCCCAAAAGAATAAACCATGTTTAAACCCTAAATCGATTTGTACCTCCCTTGGAGCGAATGCAATAACTTTTGGTACCGATGTCCAAATGCTTTCGTTCTTAGACCATTGGAAAGAAGACCTCGCTATCTACAACTCGTATTAGAAGCTTCAAAGCGAGATTTGGCCTCAAAACTAGTCAAAATAGCAAAACACTATAGCTGACCCGAGCATGAATGTCCGTTTAACGGACACAGACTGGCAAAACACCCCAATTTCACCCGAGAAGGTCCGTTAAACGGACACCCATGTCCGTTTAACGGACACACACTGCCCAAAGTGTCCAAAACCATCCGAGAAGGTCCGTTAAACGGACTGGGATGTCCGTTTAACGGACACACACTGGGCAAACACTCCAAAACTCCTTCTAAAGCCTCTCCAATGCTTCCAAACTCCATCCTAACCCCATATACATTCATAATCACCCCAAATTCAACCCTTCAAGTGGAAAACAACTTCATAATCATCCAAATACTCTTCATACACAAACTTCCCAACTCCAACATGCTATTCTAAACTTAAGCAACAATAGGCAATCTCAACAAATAAATTATACACATCCATCAATTCAAACTTTGAAAACATAACACAATGTACAAAAGGAACTTTTCAAGTTCTCAATTCATTTCCAAATCATGAGTTTCAACATTGAAAAGAAATATTCAAAATACAAAGGAAATTCCCAAATTTTGCAATCTCATAACTAAACAATGTAACATTCGAACAACTTTCTTTACAAACGAATTACACATCAAAATGCTTAAAACAAATACAAGGGAATGCTATACAAAGGTTCAACTAGCCTAATACAAAAGCTATCTATCTCGAAGTCGTCCAACTTCCTTGCAAGGATCGCTAAATCTTTCTCGCACTGCACCTGAGGAATGGGGAAAAATGGGTTGAGCTTCACAGCTCAGTGGCTAAACCATTTATAGCCATTGGCGTTGAGCCACACAGTCACACATATTTATGAACATTCATATAAGCATATTCATCGCAATGACAATTCAATTCAACCTTCACAATACGATTCACATTTCATAATTCATACTATCATCACAAATGACACATTTGATGTAATTCATCATTCAAGCATATCACTCAAAAATATCATCATAGTTTGACACATTAAGATGCAGATGCACACATAATTGGCTCGAGGGTTCCGTGAACAAAACGATGAAACCGAAGTTTGCATCGTGAACGAAACGAGTCCATTTCGGATCTCGTGGGCCACAAGCGGGCAGCCGGGAGAAGGCTTTTACGTCGACGTGCACGTGACTACGAAACGGTTCCTCTCTCGCCCACACAAAGCACATAATCACACCTTATGTTCAATTCAATCATTCTTTCCATTTT
>JAOSBK010059811.1:0-16134 GCA_027568895.1 Erythroxylum shatona
AATTTTTGGTAATTAGGCTAGTTTAGACCTTTTTCCATTTGGTTCCAGTTAAGTGAGACGACCCGAGGTTGCATCCTATATTGTGATCTTGGAATTTATTATTTTTGACCGGCTTCCAAGGATCAATCTTTTGGTTGAATCGACAGAGCCACGATCAATATCATAAGACAAAGTTTGTTGTTCTTATTAATCATAATGAATATATACAATTTCCAAATGCAATCTAGCACCTTAGACCTCCTTACTCTTCTTATTCTAACTCCCAAGATTGTTATCTTTGGCTTTGTACTCCTATTGAGAGATTCTCTAGCAAAATTTATAGGAAATGGGTTTATCACTTTAAACAAGATGTTCCTTCAGTTAAGGTTATCTGGAATAAAATACTTACACCAAGTACAACTTTCCTCATATGGTTAGTGGTTAAGAACGGAGTAGTAACGATGGACAGACTTTATTTCATGCCAAATCTAGATAAAATCTGTTGTTTATGTAAGGAAGGAATAGAAACAAGGGATCAATTTTTTTCTTTCTCTACCCTTTTTCCAACACTATTTGGAATATGATCAAAGATCTTATCTCATGGTATAAAGCCTCTAATTCTCTCATAAAGATATTCAAGATCCTAGCTGAAGCACCAGCTTTCTCTTTACACTGGAATAGGAAGGTGTTGTTTCTAGCCATATCAACACAAGAGATATGGAAAAAGAGAAATTAGTGGAAGTTCCAAAAAAAGGAACATCCTAAGGAAGTAGTGATGCAAAAAATTATATAGTTGGTAAGGGAGCAATTCTTATTTTAGGAATTAGAGCATGGTTAAATGAGAAGATGATTTGAATTATGGCTTTTACTTAGTTTATGCCTAACTCTGCTTGTAGCCTTCCGCGACATCCTCGAGCTCTAATCTATACTAAACGAACATGAAATAATCGATTAAATGTAGTTAGAGTAAGGCAAGAAGCATCCATAGTGAATATTCTCACTTACGGCTGGACTGTTACGAGAAGTGGCCTCTATCGTCATTAAATATTCTAACCCTAATTGGGGAAAATTTTAAACAAGTATTTACTAAGGAATGGGAGTGCTTACCCCTTTTCCATCTAGAACATTCTTTGGCTCTTGATACATTGTCATCCTCTCTTTATGTTGTTGATTTTGATATGTTGTTGTCTACAGTTGCTGTTATTCTCTTGTTTAAACAAATGTAGTTAATTTGTCTACCTTTTGTGCTGCCGTTTTGTGATAGGAGAGTATACTTACTCTCCTAAAGTTGTATTTTCTTGTATACCTTCACCATTTTTAAGTATATTTAATTTTAATTTTTCAAACAACGAAAAAAAACAAGTTGAAGCTATATACTTTCATTCAAAGTGAGTTTATAGAGGTACAAGGCTTGAGTCCTGAATGTAGCAGAGACGTAACAAGTTGAGAATAAATGATTCAAGTTTTAGGCATGATTGCAAAGTTTGCAAAATGGTATTAGATAGAGGAATGACTTTCAATTTATCCAGCATCTTTAAGCATTGTTTGCTTGTCAACGACATAATGAAAGTTGCGTCGACCTATTTGTTAGAAAACCTAACTAACTTATATCGTATAATTATTTGAGCAAGAAATCTAAGAAAATTAAATTATTTTTTGATAATGGAAAATCTTACAACTATGATTTCTTTAGATTGTCTTATTTCTTATTTTTAGATTGGGTCTATAGATTGGAATATGATTCATAATCATGAAAAAACCTATAAACCGATAATCTCATTTTGGTTTTGAAAAAATGGAGTTAAACTTAACCTTCAAATGAGTTATAATCTTTAGGTTATCAAGTTCTAAAATGGTATGTTGAGGACACAAATTATTTCAATTATCAAATCAATACCAAGTTTCTTCTCCATGTGACACTATGACTTTGATTACTAAAGACATTAGGTTCCTCAACTTTAGCATTTGACTAAGAGTAGATTAATTGGTATGTTTTCATTTGACATTCCAAAATCCTTTATCATGAATGCTATAGATGTGCATCCACTTAACCCAAATTGATTAAGTATTTGTAAAATAGATTTCATATCTATTTGGATAAAAGCATTTTATTTGTACTCCTTATTGATTTATTTCCCGGCCTCCTTACATCCTTTAGGGCATAAACCTATAACCATTTTACTTTTGCCCCTAAGTGGTTATAATAAACCATTCCACAAAAGATTCTTAGTTAAGGGTATAAATAAGTGACAATGTTTAGTTGATTTTAAATTTATCCATACCGCAAGTATACAGGTTGCATCTTTATAGTATAAATGGTATTGTTCCTATAAGGATTGTTATTATTCTCCTAACAATTTTTTTAACCCTTTTTTTTAAGGTAAACAACATAATAAGCGTAACTAGAAATATACTAAATTAGAGAAAATTGAAAATTGAAAAATTAACAAAATAGTGGTGAACTTGTGATTAATCAATGATAACAACTTAGAAATTACTTTTGTCCTTATTTTGTTTTCACCTCACCTTCATAAATTAATAACATTTGACCTTAGATACCCAATATTTATGATTCATCTCTTTGAAGAACTAACCAAGTAATTCTAAATAAAATATATAAGAATTGAGTTGTGACCACTTGATCTCTCAAAACTCCTCTTAATTATCCAATTGGAATTTAAAGTAATTATATGGGCAACTAACAAAAAGTTAAGATATTTTTTGAATTGCCTATTAATATGATGTTTCTAGATCTATTATTATACCAGCTCTCATTGTACATTCGTACATAGATATTTCAACCTACCTTCTCGATTCAGATCAAAGATTAAAACAATAAACACCATAAAGTATATTTTTATTAAATCAAGAACCTAAAATTCAATAAAATAATTCAATAGTAATTTATAACAAATTAGCAATTAATAGCTAAAATAAATCCACAATTGTTTATAACCAACATTCAAGAGCAAGGGAAGAACAAGAAGGACTAGAAGGTTGAATCTTGGATGTATTCTTTTATTGTCCTTTAGTTAGAAAATTATGGAGCTTTATTCTCTTTCTTAGACATTCTAGCCACCTCTTTTGGTGTTTCTCTTTGCCTTTTATACCTCTTAATCCTCCTAGAGCTCTTTCTAAGGTTTTCTCACTTATTTATATTTAAAAAATAGCTCCAAATCATCAAAAATACAAAAAACTTATGACCTAAATTTTTTGCTTATACACGATTGTGCATTGCCACTCCTCTGCATATGTTTTCACGATTATGCAAAATTTTTGCACTCATGGTAGAGGCTTCGTAGCTACTCCAGTCTTAATCCTACATGATTGTGTAGGTGTATGATCATGACATATCTCTTCCTCGAGCTTCATCTTTAACTTTTCTTTAAGTCCCCTACCTCAACTCATCATCCAAACATATTAAACATCCCTTAAAACATGCATTAAGAATCAAGTTTTTGCCCTAATCAACAATCATTAAAAAATTCACAAAAACACTAAGAAAACATAGATCTGTTTCCTATAAATATGGTTATCACCTTAGAGAGCATCTAATAACATATTCTACAACCTAGAAAACACATTCTAAAATACATCTATCAACTTCACCACACTTAAAACTTTGGTTGTCCCTAAGCAAAACTAACCGTACAAAATAAACAAAACATAAAACAAAAATCACACAATCATGCAACAATGTAATAATGGCATAATGCATAATGGCATAGAGTCTAATGAATTAGTTTACCCAAAAACATCAATCACTAAAAAAAGATCAAAAACACTAACTTTTTCCATTTATATTTAAGTGTTTTGATTTAAATATACATATCAACCAAAATATTGACATCCTATTCATACATCTATGACATTCATAAGCATGAACTAATTATTACTTGCCAATTTTAAAGGTAGGCCGTCACTAAGTACCCACCTGTGAAAAGTTTTGGACACTTCATAAGAAGATCAATAGGCTTCAATTTTTTTATAAAACACCATATTTTTATATTTTTATTTAATGTTCACCTAGTCTTTTGATGTGAGGGCAAAAATTTTGTTTTTAATGTCCCCCACTTACTCAAATAGGCTATGCTCATTCAAGCTTGGTTGAAGTGTCATTTTAACACTTTTACATAAAGGCAAATATTTTGCCATTAATGTCCCTTAATCTCTCAGCTATACCACAACTCACAACTAGCTACTAACTCTATCCTTAACCCTAATTTTCCAAATAGGGCCAACGTAATAGGTAATTTATTTTGGCACATTTATTTATCTTTTTTATACTATAACTTGCATCATTTCTTCCTCATTAATTTATTCCCGTGAAAGGCTATAAATGATGCCTACTGAATTAATTTCATTCAATCATAAGTGCATCCAAACAAGTATCTTAACATGAAGGAATAGGTATAGCATCCTAATTAACATGCATGGTCACTTAAAAACACTCAAAACACAAACTTCACAAGCTAATGCTTTTTCATAAATTAAATGATCATGCTCATAGTTGAGCTAATCCCTTTCAATTCAGTTCCATTGGCACATTCACAAAAATATACACAATGCAACATCATACAGTAAAAATTTTACACAATTAAAACTGAACTTATTGTAAATTCAAATTCACACATAAATGACAGTGCAAATACATGTACATCCCTATATTTGAACAATATATTGTCCTCAATATAGAAAACACTCACAACTGGAAACAAACACAAGTAAATAACATAAAAATAAAAAATAAAAACAAGGGTAAGAGAACTTATGGGATTGTGGTGATGATGGTGTGAAAGAAGAAATTTAGACACCTAGAACTATAAAATACTTCAACAATTTATTAGTTTAGTAGTGTTGTTGATGCACAACCTGCTTCAATTATGCCTTAATACCATCCATTCTTCCCTCTAGCTTCTTGTTTTTTTCTTTTGTTTTGCCAAGAATTTTCTACTAGCCTTCTTATGCTTTGCCAAATTCTTCACTCAATAGTTCATCTTGATGCTACTTTTGCAGTGCTGAACTAGATGCCACATGTCCTCTCCTAATCTTAATAGAAGAAGGAGAGCTTGGATCATAGAATTCCATAATATAAGACTCCATCATTTCTGCCCTCCTTAAATATGTGTTATTAAAAACATAGACGTAATAAAGATCAGTCTATGTACATCAATATCATCATATCAAGCTAAAGTAGTGACCAAAAATCCTATGCCTAAATAGCTACCTTTTTTTAATGATTGAAAAAACTATTGTTTGAAAGATATTTGACTAAGTGCAGATCTTAACCTTATTTTCCATACAAAAAAGTAAAATCAAAATTTTTTTTGAATAATTATTGCTTGGAATTTTAACAAGAATGGTATAACATATGAATTTATGTAGTAAAAAGTGTTCAGACTCTTAATTAAATTATTTAAAGCATTGTGTGGTTTAAACACTTAGTATATGTATATTACTTACAAAAGAATCTTGGTACCTTTTGACTAGATATATAATGCTCACATAAATAAAACCAAACTCTTTTGTTTTATTAATAATAAATATTTCTATTACAAAAATGTAACTAAAGAAGATAAAGTTACATGTAAATACACTTGCTTTCCAAGGCACTATATTTACATAACTCCAACAAACCCAACAATTTGGTGTTTTTATTTTGATTGAGTAGCTTGCAGGATTTTCATTAGTAGTTTAGATATTTTGATAGTTTTAATTTGATGGTCCTAATTTTGTTACTTGAGATTCAATAATGTTTCATTAAAAGGAACCATCCTAGAGTTCCCCTTCCTAAACACGAGTGGAGCCCTTTTGACAACCCAACAATAGCCCTTTGATCGATATCTAACTCAATCGAAGGGTTCCCGCAAAGCTAAGCCATTAAAGTATTAAAAACCTTTTATACTTTAAAAGTTAAAAGTGTGAAAAATAATGGGAATTTTTTTATGAAAACCCGACAACATAACAACTGCTTTTATAATATTCCTAATTTTTCAAAAACTTTCATAACATGATTTAAACACTTCTAGTATTTCATATACCATCTCAACTTCTAAAATGGGACCTCAAGTCCACATTATAAGTAATAACAAGCAAATAATTCTCAACATTTTACAATCCTTAAAATATTACAAGATCACACTTTTAAACCCTTTCCAAAATAATTTAAACCATATATACAAGTAACTAAGCCAATTTCATGAAACACATACATAGCAAAATGACACAAGCATAGTAGCACCCGATGATACAACTAATTCTGTAGGGGGTCCTAGCTACTGTGGCACCTATACGCATACTTGGGGTTGGGGTGGCTTATTTAAAAACATAAAAATAGGGGTAAGCTAAACGAGCTAAGTAAGTGTTAATCATTTTACTAAAAATGGAACCTTTCGTAACAACACAACTAAAATATTCCTATACAATAATAAAAGTCATGGTAAGATAATTGACATAAAAAAATTCGTGCATCATATAATTTGGTAATAAAATAACATTTCATAAAACAGAACTTCATTTTTCTTAAATACTATTTTGAAATTCCTTTTTGAACTTAATCTCATAATACAAGAGTTTCCATTTTCCTTAAACAATAAACAGTGGTGGCAACTTGAAAACTTTTATACTGAAAATAAGTTAACCATTAAAATTGGTACCATATGGTACCCTAAGTATAAAGTCACGGAGTTGGTTTTGCATTGCTTACCCGCGATTGGTTAACCACTTGTTATAGAGCTAGTTTTACATTGCTTACCTATAATAGGTTAATCGCTATAAACCGGTAGTTACGGAGTCGATTCTACATCACCTACTGTAACAATTTTGGCTAGCACTATATATACGGAGCTAGTTTTGCAATGCTTACTTGTAACAATTTTAGGTAGCACTATATATACTCCATACATGTAAAGGGCGACTCACTAGATTACCGACATACATAATACCACTAGCAGTTAGTAAATAATGCCCCCAAGACACTGCCATGTACAATCAAAATACTATGACCGGTATAATAACGTGTATAAAACCTAACATTGTATTGTAGGTTAAAACTTCATTTCCTTTTTATCAACAAATAACACAATTTTGATGTAAATTCCAACCATATAAAATTTAACTTTCAAATAAAAATTCATATATTGCTAATATATAAACTTATGCTAGCATTATTCACTTGTAAAATATCATTCACATAAAAATCAATATAAATATTCACTCCATGATAAAATAGAAACAATTTTCATAACATCAATTTAAAATACACTAACTATTTTCTAGTTTCCTTTTCACCAATTCGAAGTCCTTCAGTTGGTTTTGTTTTTCGATCCAAAAACCTAATACAAATATATTCAACTCCTTAATACATTTTCCAATTAAACAAACCATAAATTATTTCAAATTCATTACTTTCCTCATACACTCCATATACTATTTTTTCCAAATAATAACCAAACACTTCATTTAATAATTCTAATGCCACAAATACACTTAATGATCATCCTTAATCACATTTACATGGTCATTTCATCATAACCACACTTTTTAACTAGAAATGCCTTTAAGACTAAACTTAACATATTTTCCATTAAACTTTTCCAATTCCATTCCATTTGATTTCTAACACTTAAAACCAATCCAAATTCACTTCCATGACATTTTAATATACACACTTAAACCATAAAATTTCATTATCAATTTTTTACATAATCATGCATCCTTGGAAAAAAATTCAACAAAAACTAATTCAAAATCAATTCTTTTTCATTTTTTTTACTTCATTAGCATTAAAAAAGAATTTAGATTATAACACATTAGAAACCCTAGCCATGGCCGAAATTTCATCTAATCATTTCCATAGTTTTTCTTTCATTCTTTCATCATTAAACTGTTGGATCGAAAACAAAAGCATACTAGATTTGACTAAATGGTAGATTTCAAAAACTTTTTCCAAAATCAAAATGCAGCGGAAGCATAATAATCAAATCAACATGTTTAATCCACAGTATTAGAAAAATAAATAGAATAAGAAGAAGATTGAAATTTTACTGACTCCTTAGCTACAGCTTTGACTCCTTCCTGTTGTATCCTCTCCATGCAATTGTATCCTCTTCTCTTTGTTGCATCCTTAACCAATCCGATCTACCACTTGTTCTCCTTGTACAACTTGGTTAACAAGATCCTTTGGTGAGAAAGGATAACAAATATTGTCGAGGTTTTCCTTATTTGTTAGAAGCCAAAATTTGAGACACTCTCAATGCTAAGTTTCAGTTATGAAAGAAAAGGAGAGAGGAAGACCAAGCAAAAAACCAATTCTTTCTTTTTCACAAAAATGAAAGAGAGAGCCATAAATGAGACACTATCATTTGTTTAATATGGCTAGATGAAAAGACAAAAAAAAAACAAAAATGACTCTCTAATTTTCAGTTGCAAGATGAAAGAAGGGAGAGAGAGCAACAAATGAACTTACTCCTTCTTTAATCAAAAGAATGTTGAAAGGTTAATAAGTTTTTCTACATGTCAACATTAAATGACAACCATTAAACCCTTTAATGGTAAGACCATTAAACCATTTAATGGGGACACCATTAAACCATTTAATGATGAAGAAGCATGATAAAAATATATCTTAAATTTAGCAATTCAATGCTAATTTAATTAACTCTTAATTAAATTCTTGTAGTATTATTATTCTAAATCTAATTTGGTCCTTTTTTCTTTCTTTTCTTTCTGGTAACCTCTATTTATATTTCTTACTTTGCTTGATAACCTTTCCTAAAAGACAAGTGGCGAATCTAATTGAACTTATATAATTCAAGCTCTAATGAGCCTGGAATTAATTTAATCTCATTATAATTAATTTCGGCTTATTAACCAAATGTCATTCCACCAAAGACAATTAGCTAAACTCTTGAATTACTAAATATTATGAGAACACATGTTTCAAATAAGATGTTCAATTGCAAACTCTATTATGAATCATATTATAGCCATCCAATACAGGGTAAAATTACCATTTTGCCCTTAATTGATTTTCCTTCTAGATCTCCCGCTTTACTCTATATGGTGATTAACACACAAGATCTCATCTTGATGTTAAGACTTGATGGGTAGCTAGTCCATTAAACTACTAGCGCCAGTTTAATCACCAATCTCTGTTAAACATTTAGAAGTGATGATATCACAATAAACTCTTTATTTGAGTGAATGTTCCATGATACATGTTTCAGTTAATAATTCCAACATGTAGACACTGGATTAATACTCAGTAAAAATCCATTCTGATCATATCAAGAATTATAATGAAACTCATATGAGTTCACCACTCATCAAGATTGTGGTTCATAATAAACAAATGCTAAGGTATATGTTTTAAGATTTAAGTAACGACCTACTTTATTCTTTAAAAGCATATGTGATTCCAGATTCATTTAATGGTGCCATTATCTATAGTCAACTACTATCATATGAAACTCATCATTTCCTTAGACTAAACTCCTTTACTTGCACATAAATAAATCACAACACTACAGTTTAAACTATAATCAAGTGACCAACTTGATTATTCAACTATGAATCAATTAATTTAGAGTTTAATAATATACATGTTTCCCATATATCTCCATGTATATGTATATTACTAATAAAAGAATCTTGGTACCTTATGACCAGTTATATTATGCTCATACAAATAAAACCAAACTCTTTTGTTTTATTAATAATAAATATTTTCATTACAAAAAGTAACTGGAAGAAGATTAAGTTATAAGTAAATACACTTGCTATCCAGGGCACTATATTTACATAACTCCAACAATCTCCCTTTACATAACGGATAAACACTATACGCTTTCAAAATTTTGCATTTTTGACCCTCTAGATGACAAAATCTCATTTTGTAGTCTAATGAAAGTTGTAGATATAGAAGTCCTCTTTCAAACTGTCTAAGAATGACCTCAATCAGAAGTTTCTAGAGTAAGTTATACCAATTGTCCCAAGATAGGTACAACATTATTGAGGATATAAACATGTTTGATTTGTTTGGCCATAACTTCATCATATGACCTCCAAATGGAGTGACTCTTAAGGAAATAGATTCCTAACACATTTACCTATCTCTTCATAAAAATTGGTATCCATTGGTATTGATTTGAAAAAGATTGATGGAGAGAAAATGAGGAAATTGATTGGAAGGGCATGAATTGGTTGTTTACTAAACATACTTTGGTATTTTACTTATATCTTGAACTGTAGAGCTTCGATTGAGATGGTTCTTGCTTTAAAATAAACTAGAGACATAGAGATACAATTGCATTAAAGAACTTAAATTGTGATTTTGGTAATTGGCTGGTGTGGGCACACCATTCTTGTGGGATGGTGGCTAATGAGGGTTCATTGAAATAACCCTGTAGGAAAATACGCATGCTCACGTCTTATGATATTTCGGAATGTTAGGCTCTAAAAACGGGATCCAACATGTGTGATATCAGAGCATAAAGATGAACTGATGATAGATAAGGAAATTTCATTAGATTACGCTCATGTTTTTGACTCTGTAGTTGGGCTCCCAAAATGGGGTCCAACACCTTTGACCATAGATAACATTTCTACATCATTCCCAATAAGCAGAGTGCATCGACATATAGAATTAGGAAAATAACCTTGCCTTCTTTTATCCCTTTATAGACATAAGGTTTATTTAGGTTTTGTATGAACTCATAGGTTTTGATAGACTTATCAAACCTAATGTTCTAAAACCAAGATGTTTGTTTAAGTCCATAAATGGAGCTCTGCAATTTGCCTTATGCTCATTTCCTGGCTTAACAATCCTTCTGGTTGGGCCATATAAATGGTCTCCTTAAGATCCTTATTAAGAAACACAGTCTTGACATCCATTTTCTATATTTTATAATTGAAATAGGTTGCTATGGCCAAAATAATTCTGATGGACTTACGCATGGAAACAAGAGAAAAAGTCTCCTCATAGTCTTTATCCTCTTTTTGAGTATAGCCTTTAGCTACCAATCTAGTTTTAAAAGCCTCTACCTTTCCATTTGATCCTCTTTTCCTTTTATAGATCCATTTACAACCTATGGCTTTTACATCTGGTGGTAGATCTACAAGGATCTAGACTTCATTGATATACATAGAATCCATTTCCGATTCTATCACCTTAAGCCATTTTTCTGCATCAACATCGCTAATAGCCTGTTTATAAGTAATGAGATCTGTTTCTTCTTGGTCAGAGATGGCAATTATGCCTTCTCTAAGACCTAGATAACTATCTGGTTATCTCATAACCCTCCCACTACATCTAGGCACTACTTGATGTTTAGGTTGCTCTTTTGATTCAACTCTTGATTGAATATGACATTGTGGATGCATTAGTATATTGACTAAGTGTGGGGGCAGAAACCATTTCAGTAAGACTTAGGTTTAGTTCTCAATTTATGCAGTTTCAATTCAATAACTCCTCTCCCTTTTATGTTCGTTGTATTTTTGTCTTAATGCATGATACATCTTCCATGTTTAAGGAATTTGAAGTGATTGATTGGGCTGTACCTTGTTCTTTGTTACCTAACAACTTTGTCTATGAATTCTAAGTGAACTAAGTATCCACTAGAGTTTTTTAGTAGTTAAGTTTTCAACTCTGTCTTTGTTTGTTTTCCTTTTGGGTAATTTTCACCGCGGTGTAAGGACCTTTTTGTTGCGGTGAGCTTACCTTGTTTTCCCTCTTGTTGCTCTCGGGAAACTTTCTCCGCGGCATGTTTTGACGTCATCACAGTGAAATTTTCTTAGAAACCTTTCAGGCAAATTCACCACGGTGTGAATTAATTCTGTTGCCGTGGTGAACTCCCCAAAATTCTTCCCTATTCCTTTTAAGTAAATTTTGCTGCAGCGAGAGTTCATGTTGTCGCGGCGAAACATCACTATTTCGCTGGAATTCGTGACTAGGGTTAGTTTGTCGTAACGAATATCAGCGTTCACCGTGGCAAAATTTCAATCTGCACGAAATTAACGAGGTGAAATTACCTTTCCACCCTTATTTTCTCTTAACCCTTCATCTTCCATCTGTCCTTTTTAGTAATTTTCTTCCTAAACTCTATATAAACCCCGTCCCCCTTCCTCTCCGTCTTTTCTCCTCCGGTTCGCCGCGACACTCTCCACTGATACACCTCCTCCGACTCTTCTAGCGATTTTGCCCTCTATTTTCGTAAGTTTTCCTCTCTTTTCCTTATTTCTTCTTAGTTTATGTATTATTTAAGGTAGGTTAAGTTTATTATTTAATTCTCTTTTTCCATTTCCCATTTTAGTTTCATTTTCTTTAAGATAGTTGTTTTAATCCTTGTTTATATTCTATTTCCATGTGAAACTTTGCAAAACAATGCCTCATGTTAAACTTCCATCCCGTACTACCCCAGCTAACCCTTCTAGTTCACCTAGTGACTCCAATTCTTCGGATAGTGATGGTTTCACTTTTACCGAACTAGCCGAAAAAGTGGACACTAGGCTATTCATTAAAGAGCACCCTTTCCCTTTAACTCCTCTCGACCATCCTTTTGTCCAACAATTAGTCAACTCTCAGCTTACGGGATTAGTACAACCTTAGGCTCAAGGCAACGATAAATTTGTTCGCCACTTCTATACATATGTCTGATTCCATAATAGCATGGAACTTAGTTTCCATGGTGTTAAAGCCCCCAACGCATTCACCACAGCCAGCATTCGCCACCATTATAACCTCCTTCCCATTATCCGATGCCATTATGACCAACTCATCCACCACTACCCCTCGGACGATGTAATTCACACCTTTTGTCGTGAGGGTGTTGAATGGCATCGATCGAGGTACTACTAATTATACCTTAAATGGTTCGATCTTCACCCCAAAGCCTGTGCTTGGCTCCATCTTATGTGTAATAACATCATTTCGACCACCTATCTCACCTACATTACAAAACAACAAGCCCTCCACTTTTACCTTCTCTTGACTAGTCGCCCAGTCGAAATAGCTAATGTCATTACCTCCACTCTACATAACTCCATCACCATTGCCAAATTCACCAATGCCATTACCTTCCCCCATCTCATCACAGATATATTCTGGGCCCACAATGTCCCAAAATTCCCTAATGATAGCTATTTCGACTCGGCCCTCTGTTTAGGTACACCCGCCTCAAACATCCTATCATCCACCCACCCCAACCCTCTACCCAGGTTTCTGATGTTGCTCCCACCTCTACAGCTCCAATACTAGCTGAGGATGATCCTCCAACTCAGGCTACCCCTCAACCTATGTCCATACAGACCCTCGCTGGCCGAGTTGATGGCCTTTTTGCAGATCTTGCTACTCTTTAAGGCACCCTCCTTCAGAAGATAGCCTAGCAGGAGAGAGATAGGAGGTATCAATGGTAGATGGATGCATTACTCGCTAAGCACCTTCACTTCCAGCTGCCATTTGATGAAGATGACCCCCTCAGTGTTGATGGCATATCGGGAGCGGGTCCCTCTGGCGCTGGGGATGTTCTTATTATGGAGTAGCTCAATTTGCTTGTTCTTGTGTTTTCCTTTATTTTGTTTTAGTTTTTAGTTTGTCATATACTCAGTTACATTTTGTCATGTACAAACTTAAGGGCCGATTATTTATCTACTTCTCTGTGTCCTTTTTCCAATATGTTGTTCTTCCTTCGCCTTACACTTCCCTTTCCATGCCAAATTGTTTTAATTGTTCTTCACATTGAGGACTATATGATGTTTAAGTGTGGGAGAGTTTGTTTTAATTTCAAATTCTTGTTTATGCATCATTTTTGGCCATTTAACCACTTATACAAGTCATTTGTGCGTAGTATGAAAATATTTTTAAACTTGGTAATCGAGGAAAATCGCTTGTTTTGCATGTTTCTGTCATTTTTCACCGACGACATTGCGAAATTTATTTTTATCCTGAAACTATTTTAAAAATTCCTCATTTCAATAATGCTTCCTGATTTAGATTCTTTACACTCTTGTATCTTGAAGATTTTATAAATTTCAAAGTGATTCTTGTGTTTTTAAAAATACCATCTATGTTTTTAAAAGATAGTTGATTTCGGGTTAATTTCATTTTCAATGTTTTCACAAGAAGCAAGTGAGGGTAGGCTAAAGAAGTAGCATTATGTGTTTTTAAACCTTGAGATTACTTAATCAAGATACTACCTTTGTTGGAAGGATATTTGGGCCTAAATTCTTTCAATTTTATGTGTATCTTCTTAATTTCATATCTCTCTAGAACTTATTTTAATTTGTGATCAAAGCTTGATGAACTGAAATTTTGTTAATATGATAGAGACATTTCTTTCCAAACCCTAATTACCCAAACACTAACCTAAACACTTATCCTTTGCTAGCCCCTTTAAGCCTTCTTTTGAGTGCATGCATATTTCTCAATTTTTTATGAGTATTTCATCTCTTGCTTAAGTTGATAAAAAGAAAAAGAAAAAAGAAAGGGTTCCTATACAAAAGAAATGAAAGAAAAGAGTTTTTAAAAAAAAGCACACACCAAAAAGTTGAAATTTTTCTCAAAAGAAGAAAATAATAAAAATGTGTTAAATTATGTTTATTTTTGTAAATATTTTCTTAGTAATAGTTAGAGATTGTTTCATGAGACAAGTAATTGTGGTGCATGCACTCATTCTTTTTCATTCTTTCATTCGATCCATCTCATTTAGCCTTCCGTACATTACAAGTGAGAGGTAGAATTATGGCAAGCTTATGGAAGGGAATGAACTAAGCAGATTATAGAGTGCAATTATACCAAGACAAGTGAGTCGAGAGATTAAACACATTACCTTGAGCGAAATCTCTTTTACCCAATCTCTTGCATTAAACATTTATAGTGTTTATTTTCTTCGCAGTCTTTCAATATGCTTGGGTTGATTTCTGAGGAAATGACTTAACTGCTTTTCTACTCTCATTTTTAAGCATGGTCAGAATTTTCTTTTGCACTTATGTCTCTTTGACTTTTATAAACTTTGTTTAGGAGTACAAAGGTCTAAGTGTGGGGGAATTTGATTGAACCTAAGTTTCTCATATAAATTGGTGACATTTGCATGGTTTTTATTACACTTCTTGGTTCTTATTTTCAAATTTTTTGCTTAATTTGACTCTTGAGTGTTTGCCTTTACTTTATGTAGTTTGAGAGTAAAATTGTCACAAATAATTAGTAATTGCGTTAAATTAATTTTCTAAAACAATTGATACTGCAAACTACCATTTGTTTATTATAGGAGACTCAAGAAGTAGAGATAAGGACTGAAGGCTGAAGATGATAAGTCTACAAGTCAACAGAGCAATAGGAAAGTTCGTCTCGGCAAAGTATAAAGAACTCACGTAGAAACTCTTCAAGAAAAGTTCACCACGGTGAAGGAATGTGTTTACGTCATGGAGAAACTTGAAAATGAAGTTAATAAACTTTTGGGAAAAGTTTGTCGTGACGAAATCTTCGAATTGGTATGACCCAAATCATTTTCAACAAAATAACCCACTATACAACCTGATGCATCAACCCGATTCACGAAACTTACCTATTTTAGATTAAATGGGAGCAGTAAAAAAGAGGAGGCTGACACACTCAAAGCATCAACACTTTTCTTTCATCTCGACACCTTCATTTTCTCACAATCTTTTGTCCATTTTTCCACTATCGGTTGCTAGTATGGGTATCTCCAGTGGGTTCTCGGTGGTGAAGTCTCTTAGAGCTATGCATGGCTAGACCTTCCGATCCTTTTGAAGATGTAGCAATGGCTTAAGTTTAACGGACTTAAAAGGCGAGTAACTTAATCTATGTTTAACTGTGATTTACAAAGTCCTAGGCTTAGGATTTGTGATTTATAATTAAACATTTTTTATTAGAGTTTAATCAAGTGTTGGATATTCATTGTGTTGTGGGATTTGTCAATGTAGAACTTGGAGCTTTAATGTATGAAGTCTCATATATGTCAGTTTGTGATCTTGTTGAATCTCGTTTATCTTGCATAGTTGTGTTTGATATTGAGTTGATTTGAGGTCCCAAAATGACTTATTGCATTGACTTAACCACCATACACACTAAAGGCATTTAACAAGGTCTTAAGAAATGGAGTTCATTGATTAAGACCTTAGACTTAAAGAGTTCTTTAA
>JAOSBK010059845.1:0-16130 GCA_027568895.1 Erythroxylum shatona
CATGAATACTTCCATTACACAATGCATATATAAAACACTTATTTTATATCATTTATTATTTCTAAATTCCACTTAAAGATCGGGGTCCAACAACAATTCTCAAATTCCATAGCCAATCTAAGAAGTTAGGTCTCATGAGTTTGTTCTAATAAAGAGCATAAGTTCACATTGAACAAAGACATCGTAGTGATTCAGTAACCTAGAAGAATGAGAGAAAGTGTTAGAATGTACACTAATGTATATTGCTAAGGACTTTAATCACACATATATAGGTCCTATTACTTTTATCCAAATCTATAGCCCTCACTACGAATTCGAGAAAACTTATAATTTTCTTAATGGGTCGATATCCAATATTAATAAGAATGACCTTGGGTTTACCCAACAAGTCACTTCAGGTCAATCAGTAGTATCATTCATGCCAATTGCATTCTGTTATCTAGCTATCAACTTGTGCCATCAACTGTTAATTTAGTACATTTATTGGGTTATCAACTCTTGATTCGTATACATCCCATGTATATAACCTAACTTAGCCTCTATCTATATTGACCTTGGGTTTTCCCAGCAAATCAATGCTTTAGAATTTTTAGATCACTTTAGAAGCTAGATCTCCTTTGAACCTAAAAGTCAATGTTTTAATTTCGATGAGTTTGTGAACTCAGTGTTGGTTCACCATCATTGATGTGGTCACTCAAGTCAGAACACCAAAATAAGTTACATAACTCAATTCAGCAAGTATATTACAAAATCAAGTATCGAATACCATATCACATTTTGTCATATTTCAACAAGTACTGTATACTAACATTGTATATCAAAATTTCAAAACAATTCAATAATTTCATCAAAATCATTCATATGATACATGTATAATTGTATATGCAAATGCACATATGATTTCTTTCTTATTTTTCTATGTTGTGACTGAGCACCTATCAACCCAATTTACTGTCTTATATCCATTGTGGATACCAAGCTCATTGTTATCTGAGCTAGTGGCTCTTTTTTCACAATCCTGAGCTTTAAGCTCTTTTCCACACATTAGCTACTTCGATCATAACTCCTTTATCTGATCTTGCATTTCAATGTAATGAGATGCATCAATTCACATATCATGCTTTCAGTACTTTTCATTCAACATGCTCATGTTATATATCAAATCCTTCAGATGTAAGTATGACATTCATCATTTAGTTGTTCACACATTTCACAATACATATACAATTCAAATAGAAGCACATATAATTGAATTTACACATCTACATAAACTTACAGTACACTCCAAAACAACTATTGCCTTAATGATCCGGCAATGGCTGGATGCTGACGATCAATTTGTACATCTAAAGTCATGCAATACACATATAATTTACACATCACTAAGTTTTTCAATCAAATGAATATACAATCATGCACATGTATATGTGTCATGCTTAATTAACCTTTTTGGGTATGTATTCTTATTCACAAGTATTGACCATTCAAATATTATAGCTTGTACATTACCACATTGCATTCAAATTTATACCTTAAGTAAGTTTTTTTACTCTAAATTCATCAATTATACATTCATCAACCTTTTCTAGCAATATACATTCACACAATTTCCTAATTCTCGTTCATTTATACCTAGTATACCTTACTTGTATCCTTTGGATCATATTTGCGTTCATAAGAACACCTTTATTCCTTCAACAACTTGTAATTTCCATATTTAAATACATTGATATCAAGACAATCCATTCCTTAAGTAATGACATCAATTAACAACCTAAACTTATCGAACCCTTATCCAATTAATCAAGCAACAGTCTAAGTTCATTTTAAGCCTCAATCAAGTCCAAATACACTAATGTAGAGTTGCTTATCCTCATTTGGTTCAGCAAAATCACAAAATCGAAATTATCATTTCAAAGCTTTGGCCACAATCATAGGGGACCTTCCCATGATCGTAGGATGAGTGCCCCAATCATGCACTATCCAATTTCCCTCAATTCTTTATGAATTTCATCTACTTAGGATCATCATTAACACTTCAAATTTTCTAGAATTCATAATCTCAAAAGCTACTTCAATTGATGTTAATATCGCTTCCATCTTGGTTACATTAAAGCTCTCTAAATTCTATTCATTTATGTCACTAAAAATCATTCTTATACATACACTAAAATCCCCAATTTTTTCCATATTCAAAAGAAAACTCTTTCTTATCAAATTCAAAACATCTTTATAAAAATCCATTAATTATACCTCAGTTATACCTTAATTATACCTCAATTCCTTATCAATTTCTTCTCATTTTGTAGCTCAAAATCATTCATTGAACATCTCATAAACTATTGTTTTTCATGCATGTTAAATATAACAGAAACTACTATTCATGCATCATTTTCCCACCTCACATTTAACATCAATACTTCAATCAATCAATCCCTAATTTAGTCATCATCAAGTTCTATTATTTTATATTATAAGAGATCAGTATTTTACCTTTTTGATCAACTTAAATACCTCCTTAATTATCAAGCTAACCTAGAGTTCCAACACGTAAACACAATTCCAAGAATAAGATGGGAGTAGACTAATTTTAGCAAAGGCAAAAAGATGATAACAGATTATAACTGTCTTTGCACAGGATCTTATATGGATCTTGGAATGACAATGAATGTAATTAAAGCAAAATTTCAAAATTGTGAGGGTTATATACGTGTTTCGGTAGTGAGAGGGAGGAGAAGAAGAAAGCTTACAGAAGAAACAACTAGAGAGAAACATAATTATGCATTTTCTTAAGTCATTTAGTGCAAGGTGTCTTTGTTTTAAAAAGACACATGCCATATAAATGGAGTAAGCTATATGTCTTCTTACGTGGCTACCAAATGTCAGCAATATCTTAGGCCATTTGTTACTCAATCACTGCTATCATTTGTCACATAATTTTCTATGCCAAAAATCACTCATTTTATAGGCTTAGTCTTCCTAATTTTCCATGTGTCAAGTTATCTTACCACTTGACATTTTTCCTAGACTAAATGTACATTTTAATTCATCAATTTTTCAATTGTAACAATTAACTCCAAATTACTAATTATAATCCATCAAACTAAAATTCACGACATTATCATTTTAAACCTTCGGTACCCCAAAATATGTCAATTGAGGGCACATACTATCTTTGCAATATTTTCTAAATCAACATTTATATGTGTATATGCTCATGTTATGCATGTGAATGAAATACACCTCATAAATTCTAAAATGATATAACTCAAAAGTCTAACCCTCAGTAAGTTTTGGAAATCGGCTATTATAATTCTCCCCTTTAAGGAACTTTGCCCTTAAAATTCTCACCTGATTGACCAAATAGATGAGGGTATTATTTCTTATTCCTTAGTCTCCCATGTAGCTTCTTCTCTTAAATGATGCCTCCAAAGGACTTTAATCAATGGAATTACACGATTTCTTAACCATTTCATTTCCAATTATTTTGAGTGGTTCTTCAACAGAACTCAAATTCTTGCAATCTCAACCTCTTGTGTCAATAATATATGTGTTAGATCTTATCGATATCCTCTGAGCATACTAACATGAAACACATTGTGAATCTAAGACATTTTTAGCTGTAACACTAATTTGTAAGCTAATGATCTTACTTTCTCAATAATCTCATAAGGACTAATGTATCTAGGACTCAACTTTCCCTTTTTACCAAACCTTAGCACTCCTCACTAAGGCAACACTCTCATAAACACCTTATCTTCCACTTGATACTCTATATCCCTCCGATGCTGATCTATATAACTCTTTTGCCTATCATAAGCTGCTTTAATCCTACTACAGATCAATTTTACCTTATCAATGATATCTTGAATCAACGCTAGGCCTTCAACAATCCTTAGGTACTTTTATCCAAATATAAAGGTGATCGACACTTTCTACCATATAATGCCTTATACGGAGCCATACTAATACTACTATGATAATGATTATTGTATGCAAATTCAATGAGAGTTATATATTCATCCAATACTCCTTGAAACTCTAAAACACAATCTCTAAGCATATCCTCAATAATCTTAATAGTCCTCTCACTCTAATCGTGTGTCTAAGGATGAAATGTTGTACTAAAGTTCAACTTTATACCCAATGCTGACTGTAAATTGCCTCAAAATCTAGATGCAAATTTTAGATCCCGGTCTGATACAATAGACACTTGGGCCTTATGTAACCTCACTGTCTTATTTACATACCTCTGAGCTAACTAATCCAGTGTGTTACTTTCTCTTGCAAGTAAGAAATGAGTTAATTTTGTTAATCTGTCAACAATGACTCATATAACATCTTGTTGTCTCAATGTTCTCAGTAAACTTATAATAAAATTCATTATAATTCTCTCCAATTTCCACTCTGGAATAGATAATGACTGTAATTTCCTAACTGGAGTCTGATGCTTTGCCTTAACTTGTTGGCTTGTCAAACATTTAGTAACATACTTAGCCATATGCTTCTTCATTCCTGGCTATAGAAATGTTATTTTAGAGTATTGTACATCTTGGTAGTACCAGGATGCATAACATAGTTTGCTATATATGCTTCCTCCAAAATTTATTTTCTCAAACCATCAACATCTGGTACGCATAATCTCTACTTCAACCACAATGCACAACTCAAACTCAAAATTTGGATTCTGTTTCAACTTCTCAATAATCTTCACCAATTATGGGTCTTTGCTTTGAGCTTTTTATTCTTTCATGCAATACTAATCTAAGCTTAAACGTAGCTAACAATGCTTCATTCTATCCCAAATTTAGCTTAACATTTAGGGCTCTCAATTGAACTAGGTTTGGTAACCTCGATGTTTGAATTTGTGCCACGTTGCTATAGATTTCCTACTTTATGCATCAACTACAATATTAGCTTTACATAGATGGTATTCAATTATGCAATCATAATCATTAAGCAACTCAATCCACCTCCTTTGTTTTATATTCAGTTCTTTTTGACTCAACAAAAATCTTAAACTTCTATAATTTGTAAATATCTGAAACGTCTCACTATATAAATAATATCTCTAAATTTTCAAAGAAAACACCATTGCAGTAAGTTCTAAATCATAAAGTAGGTAATTAAACTCATGAGATTTTAACTGTCTCGAAGCATATGCAATTACTTTACCATACTGCATCAAAACACACCCTAATCACTGGTGTGAAGCATCACTATATATAACATATCCTCCAGATCTAGATGGTATAGCTAACACAAGTGCCAAAGTTAATTGATGTTTCAACTCCTCAAAACTCCTTTAACACTCATTAGTCTATCGAAAAGGTACATTCTTTCTCAGAAGCTTTGTTAAAGGGGCTAAGAAAACCCCTTGACAAACCTCATGTAATAACCTAATAACCTAAGAAAACTCACAATCTTAGACACATTTCTAGATGTTTATGATGCGAAACCCCTAAAATCGACTCGATTAGGAACGCCTTGATCGATTGGATCAAAAACCCATCCTAAGAATTCAAAGTTGTCAGAAGATCCTTTGACACCTTGAACCAAGATTAATAATGCAATTAGAAACCAAAACGCAAAAAGATATCAAAAGAACGTCACAAGCAATCCGACTAATCACTTGATAAGTTCATAAAATCGATTTGTCGAGAATTTTAGGATTGAATCCCTCACAAAGTGACCTAAAACTATTCTCAATGTAGTCCAAATAGGAAGTGCAGAAAATCACCCTTTTAAGTCTCAAAAAGAAGGCCTAAAATTGAAAAGCCTTACTAGGAAAAATGAAAAGTCAATTAGGAATTTGTAACAATTTTCTAACAGAACATCCTTTAATAAATCGAGCATATCTTGGTCTACAGACCTCCACTTAAGGTAAATCTTATACTGTTGGAAAACTAAGACAAAAGTCTACAACTATATGTTCATCAATTAGATTGATTCAGCCTGATTCAATGTCAAAATTTTGGCCCAATTCAGAACACGTGAATAACATTACTGCCTCGATGTTATTGTTTGTAACTTGATCTCCAAAGGTCTTTTCTTCATCAACCATGGTACATATAAGCCCACCAAAAGCTTCTCGAAGCCTCTTAGCATTAGCACAAGTAATTGGTTCTTTTGGCATGGTCAATGGGTCATCTGATAGTTGACTTGTCTTTCGACTCTCTCTTGAGCTCACATCATCCTCCCCTTCTTGCAAAGATTCTTCCTCGAACCTACAAAGATAAAAGGAGATAAATCAGAAAAATTAAATGAAGTGCTAATGCCACCATGCTCACCTCGGAGATCCAATTTATAGGCATTGTCATTTACCTTTTCAAGAACTTGAAATGAGCCATCGTCTCTTAGATGTAGCTTTGTCTTTCGTTTATCAGGACATCTTTCCTTGCGCATATGCACCCACACCCAATCTCTGGGTTCAAATGAAACAAACTTTTTTCCCTTATTAGCACTAGATGCATATTGCTTATTCTTTCTCTCAATGTGCTAACGAGTCTGTTCATGGATCTTCCTTACCAATTTTGCTTTCTTTTCACCATCTACATTAGATAATTCACTAACAGGCAAGGAAGAAAAGCCATAATAGTTAGTGGGTCAAACCATACATAGTTTCAAATGGTGAAAAACATGTAGAAGAATGAACATTTCTATTGTATGCAAATTCAACAAGGGGCAAGCATTCTTCCATAGTGCGCAAATTTTTACTACTCACATCATGCAACAAAGTACCAAGAGTATGAATGACAACCTCAGTTCGTCCATCCATTTGTGGATGACAAGTAGTCGAGTACAAAAATTTAGTTCCTAACTTTGCCCACAACACTTTCCAAAAAGAACAAAAAATTTTGACATCTCTATCACTAATTATGGTCTTTAGAATTCCATGCAGTTGAACAACTCCTTTAAAGAACAAATTTGCAATATGAGATGCATCATTGGTTTATGAAAAGCAATGAAATGAGACATCTTAGAAAACTTATCAACAACCGCAAAAATTGAATCTTTACCATGTGTAGACTTAGGCAAACCTAAAATAAAGTCCACAGAAATATGTTCCCAAGGTGCACTAGGTACAGGCAATGGTGTGTATAATCCATAAGGCATAACTTTATATTTAGCTTGTTTACACTGAACACAATTTGCATAAACATGTTCTACATCCCTACGCATATATGACCAAAAGAATTGCTAATGCAAAATGTTCAATGTTTTTTGTACACTGAAATGGCCCATTAAACCTCCGCTATGAGACTCTTTAACAAATAATTCACACAAAGAATAATTTGGCACACATAGTCTATTTTTCTTAAACAAAAACCCATCATAGCGATAAAACTTATTGAATGTGGCAGTTTCACAAGCATCATACACATTTCCAAAATTAGCATCAACAGCATACATACTCAAATCCTAACAACTTACTACTTAGAGTAGAGATTACAGCATACCTGCGAGATAGGTCATCAGCTACCACATTTTCTTTACCTTACTTATATTAAATGACTTATGGAAATGTCTCAATAAACTTAACCCATCTTACATGCCTCCTATTCAACTTTCCTTGTCCTTTGAGATGCTTCAAAGACTCATCGTCAGTGTGGATGAAAACTCCTTCATCCATAAGTAATGTTTTCATGTTTCGAGCGTTCTCACTAAAGAATACAATTCTTTATCATAAGTAGAATAGTTTAGCACCGCTCCATTTAACCTTCCACTAAAATATGTCGAAGGACGTTTTTCATACATTAACACAGCACCTTTGCCTACTCTAGAAGCCTCACATTCAATTTCAAAAAATTTATCAAAATCAGGCAAAGCAAGCAAAGAAGTGGAACACAATTTATCTTTCAGTAGTATGAACGCCTTTTCCTATTTAGGACCCCACATAAATGCAACATTTTTCTTAATGATTTTTGTAAATGGTACAGCTATAGTGCTAAAGTGTGGAACAAACCACCTATAAAAACCAGCTAAACCATGAACCGTACTTCTGAAATAGATTTAGGTGTTGGCCACTCTTTAATGGCTTTCACTTTATTCTCATCAACCTCAATGCCCTTAGCACTAATAATAAAACCAAGAAAATTAACCTTATCTATACAAAAACTACACTTTTTAACATTTGCATACAACTTTTGTTCATGCAAGACATCAAGTACACGTTTTAAATAATGCATGTGTTCTTCTAAGCTCCTACTATATATCAAGATGTCATCAAAGTACACAACAACAAACTTATTAATGAATGCACGAAGTATATGGTTCATCAATCTCATAAAAGTGCTAGGTACATTTGTCAAACCAAATGACATTACCATTCACTCATACAGTCTATGTTGACTTTTAAATGCAGTTTTCCATTCATCACCTTAGGACATACGAATTTGGTGGTAACCCCCAATCAAATTAATTTTAGTAAAAACTATAGCACCATTCAATTAATCTAATATGTCATCTAGCCTAGGAATGGATGTCGATACTTGACCGTAATTTTTTTAATTGTTCTGCATTCCACGCACATCCTCCAACTTCTATCTTTCTTTGGCACTAGTATCACAGAAACAGCACATGGACTCATACTCTCCTTGACATAGCCTTTAGCTATAAGCTCTTCCACTTGTCTTTGAAATTCCTTATTCTCTTCAGGGTTACTGCAATATGTTGGCCTATTAGGCAATGAAACTCCAGGCACCAAATCAATCTGATGCTCAATTCCTTTGATGGGCAATAAACCTTTTGCAAGTTCCTCTGGAAAAATATCACTATATTCCTGCAATAGAGAATTAGCAATAGAGGGCAAAGAATCACAAGGTCAGCAGCACTAAAACAAGTACATCAACATTATAAGTGACTTTTTTTCATGATAAGCATCTCTAAAATCTCTTCCTCTCGCATACAAGCTCACTTTCTTATCTCTTTTGCACTCAGTATTTTCCTTTTCCCTCTCACTCTCTATAATTTTTAAATTCTCACTCTCACTCATTTTTCCCTTTTCCCCATTGTGTTTGTTCAGCTCAACTCTTTTTGCTTTTTCTGACTCCTCTCATTGTCCAAGCTTCAGCTGATCTTCGTATACTTCTTTAGGAGACAATGGCTTGAGGGTGATAAGTCTTCCATCTTTAGAAAAAATAATAGGTATTTAGATAACCGTTACATGAGATCTTACGGTTATACTCCTATGGTTGATCTAAATATATGTGGCCTACTTGTATCGAAATCACATCACATAAAACCTCATCATAATACTAGCCAATAGTAAGTGGCATAACCACCTACTTAGTCACTTTGAACTCTCCACAATCATTCAACCACTGTAGCCTGTATGGCTTCGAATGTTTCAATAACAATAATCCATACTTTTCCACCAAATAAGTGCTAGCAGCATTAGTATAGCTACCTCCATCAATAACTAGACTACATACCTTCCAACCTACATTACATTAGTATGAAAAATATTTTCTCACTGTTCTTCTAGAGCATCATACTTAGCCTGCAAATTTAAAGCTCTACTTGCTGCTAGTAAGTCTCCACACTCTAGATATTTTACATCACTTGAATCTTTCAATGGTGGCATTTTCGGATCTGTTTTCTCCCCATCTGTTTTAATAACCCCATCATCTTTTATGACCATAGCTCTCTTGTTAGGACATTGAGAAGCTACGTGGCCATGCCCTTGACATATGAAACATTTAGTTTTTCTACTGCTAGCCACTAAAGTGGTTTCTTTGTTCTTCTAAGAAATTCCACTCTTTTCTTTAAGTTTGTACTTGTCTTCCTTAGATTTTGGCGTAAACCTATCATCTTTAAATTTTGAGGAATTCCTCTCTTCACTTCTCTTATAGCCTAATTTCTAAGGCGATCCACCACTATTACTGAATTGAGACTGTCTAACTAATTTTTTATAACTAAGTTGTTTCTCCACTTTCCTGGCAACACTAACCATATCTTCAATCTCCACATATTGTTGTAGCTTAACTATGTTGAGAATTTCTCTATTTAGCCCACACAAGAATCTAGCCATAGTAGCTTCTCGGTCTTCTACAACATCTACCCTGATCATAGCTATTTCCATTTCTTTATGGTACTCTTCAACACTCTTAGACCCTTGTTTTAAGTTTTGGAGTCTTTGATGCAGTTCCCTGCAATAATGACTAGGAACAAATCTTGCTCTCATGACAGTCTTCATATCATCCCAAGTTCGGATGGGTCTCTTCCCATTTCTTCTTCTGTTAATTTGAACCTGATCTCATCAAACTATGGTACGGTCTGTAAATTCTACATCTTTTAATTTGACCCTCTTTTCTTCTGAATAGTGATGACAGTCAAACACAAGCTCCACCTTTCTTTCCCACTCCAAATATTGGTCTGGATTACTTCGACCTTGAAAAGAAAGAATCTTCATTTTTATACTGCTCATATTTCTATCAACTTTTTCCCTAGGTCTAGGTTTTCTTCTAGGCATGCCACCTCTTCTTCGACCTCCTATTGCATGCTCCCTAGTTTGACATCTATCCCACTCTTATATGTTTGTTTCAGTTTCAACATCCTCAAATTCAAGTTGGTTGGTCGGTAGTGGTATTGGCTGACCTCGTTTCGGAGCCTCTTAGCATTCTTTCCTCTCTTTATAGCTTTCAAATGCAAGAATAATTTAGGTCATTTGTTCTTGTAAAACCTTTAAGTTGTGGCTAGGTCTTTTGAATCCCTTTCGTCACTTTCCTAGGCATTACAAAGTAATAAGAAAAACAAGTGTAATAATGTTAGTTAAAAAGAAACCTCACTCACTCCCTTACATGTTTCACTTAAATAGATGATGATTCACTCGTGTTTCGCTCTCTTTTCTTGGCTTTTTCTTTTGATGTAAATCACTCTTGCCTTCTACCACTCTTGATTCTTTCTCGAAATTCTTTTCTAACCAAACTTCCAAACAAATTAAAGAAAATCAAATTGAAAGTGACACTCTTGCAAAAGGAATTTTGAAGAAATCAAAAGGAAGCAATAAGAGAGCAATGAAAAGTAACATGTATAGGTCAAGAACCAATGAAATTCAAAGGATCGAAGGAGAAATTTTGTAATAGGAATTAGCTTTTCAAAGTTTCATTGTTCAAGTTTTGAGAATTTCAATTTCAATTCAAGCAATAATGCAATATAATTTCTACCAATCCACACAATTTTTTTATCAATCACCAAACTTCACAAATTCCAACAAATTTCTTTCATTAACAACTTACGATCTTATCAACACTTCAAGTTGAACTATCCACAATCTCAACAAATTACAATCAACGAGTCAACAAAGCACTTTTTAAGACTTTTTTCTTTTTTGGATTTTTTCATTTTTTTTCGTTTTTGGATTTTTCATATTTTTTGTAACTTTTTTTTCACAAGAACAATCTTAACAAAAACTAACTATAAACACAACACAAAGTATGAATTGAAATAAAATTACAAAACAAGAACAACGAAGACGATGTTAACAAACGACAATGGAACTATAACGATCAAATAAGGAGCAAAATAAACAATGGAAGGGAAATAAGGAAAAAATAAATAAAAAATTGAAACAGCAAAGAAACAAGAAGAACAAATGAAGATGATAAGAACAATGTATAGGAACTTGAAACCGAGCCAAAGTTCTGATGTCAAATGACGTGGAACCCTAAAATCGACTCGATTAGGAACCTCCCTAATCGATCAGATCAAAACCTCAACCTAAGAATTCAAAGTTGTTAGAAGATCCTTCAACACCTTGACCCAAGATTAACAATGCAATCAGAAGCCAAAACGCACAAAGATATCAAAAGAATGCCATAAGCAATCTAACTAATCACCTAATAAGTCTGTAAAATCAGTTTGTAGAGGATTTCAGGATTGAATCCCTCACAAAGGGACCTAAAACTATTCTCAATGTAGTCTGAATAGGAAGTGCAGAAAACCACCCTTTTAAGTCTCAAAAAGTGGGCCTAAAAACAAAAAACCTAACTAGGAAAAATGAAAATTCAATTAGGAATTCGTAACAAGTTTCTAACAGAACATCCTTTAGTAAATCGAGCATATTTTGGGATGCAGACCTCCGATTAAGGCAAATATTATACCATTGGAAAGCTAAGACAAAAATATACTTCATGTTGATCAATTAGACTGATTTGGGCTGAATCAATGTCAGAATTTTAGCCCAAGTTAGAACACGTGAATAGTGTTACTGTCTTGATGTTCTTATTTGTAACTTGATCTCCAAAGGTCTTTTCTTCATCAAACATGGTACATATAAGCCCACCAAAAGCTTCTCAAAGCCTCTTAGCATTAGGATGAGTAATTGGTCCTTTTAGCATGGTCAATGGGGTATCTGATAATTGACTTGTCTTTTTGACTCTCTCTTGAACTCTCATCGTCTTCCCACTTCCTCACTACCTCAACTTTCTTTAGGTCTACCTATATGCCTTATCCAGATACTATATGACCCAAGAATACCACTTGGTCAAGACAAAATTCACACTTACTGAACTTGACATACAATTGCTTCTCTCTTATTATCTGTAAGACAAACTCCAAATGCTCAAAATGTTCCTCTTTACTCCTCAAGTATTCCAAAATATCATCTATGAATACAATCACAAAATGATCTAATTAAGGTTGGAATACTTTATTAATCAATGCCATAAAAGTTATCGAAGCATTCGTCAATCCAAAAGGCATCACCAAAAACTTAAAGTGCTTATATCTGGCTCTGAATGGACTCTTTGGTACATCAACTTTTGCTATATTCAATTGACAATACCCTGACCTTAAATTTATTTTAGTAAACACCTGACCTCCTTATCACTGATCAAGTAAATCATCTATTCTCAGTAAGAGATACTTGATTGTCTATAATCAATGCATAATCTCAAGGTTCTATCCTTCTTCTTCATAAACAAAACTGGAGCTCCCCCAGGTGATACACTAGGTCTGATAAAACCCTTATCCAATAACTCCTACAATTAAGTCTTAAGTTCCATACGTGCCATCCTATATGGAGGAATATATATAGGAGCAGTACCTGGAACAAAGTCAATAGTGAACTCCATTTCTCTATCTGGTGTTAATCATGGTAATTCAGTAGGAAATACATCTAGGAAATCCTTAACAACAGGAATATCATGTACTGTCTGATCAATTCAGGTATCAATCACATAGGCTGAATGAGCCTTAGATCCACTTTGAATTAGCCTAAAGGCACTCATTGATGAAATAAATCTAGCTGGCACTGTTTGACTAATACCTCAAAATATAACCCTTAGTTGATTAGGAGATTTAAGAATAACTTCTTTAGTATAACAATTCATCACAACCCTATGAGGAGTAAGCCAGTCCATACCTAAAATGAGGTCTAACTCTTTCAACTACAGTAATATCAAATCGACTTTTAACTCAGCCTGATCAACCCGAATTATATACCCTTTACACACTTCTCCATTCATTATAGTACTACCTATTGGTGTAGTCAACTCTAAGCCACATTTCAACATCTCTCTCATACAATGTAGTTTAGATGCCATATGTGGTGTGATAAACGAATTCATAGATCCCAGATCTAACAATCCAAATGCCTCAAAATTAAAGACTTATAACAACATCTGAGAATTCTGTGCCTTTTGTCTCGTAATAGTAAAGATTTGATTATGGCCTGGGACTGCAATTGATTACTTTGTACCTCGGTCCTAACATTAGGACCTGTTAAACTTGTTTTACCCCTGCCTCTACCTCTCTACACTAGCTCTGCTCTACTGGACAGTCATTTTAGTCACTGATCCTCTTTTTACTCTAGGCTGTGCTCCTAAAGTTACGAGACAATCTCTAATCAGATGTTCAAAAGAGCCACAATGCAAGCAAACTCCGAATATTTATATGTAATCTATTAACGAGTATGACGAAGTAAAGATATTAGAGTCTAAAGATTTTTCAGCAATAGTTAGTCTTCACATTCGGAGTTAGTATCCAACATTAAGGTAATGAGTTTGTTTTGATGTTTGATCGTCATGGGCACGCCACCCTTATGGGATGATGCTTAATAAGGGTTTTGGAACCCTACAAGATTATACACTCAAGTTGTATGATATCCGTAAAGCAGGTTGGGTTCCAGAAGCGGGATCCAACAATTGTGGTATCAAAGCCTAATATTAGGATCTTACATGGGTATTTTGAAATAGGTGTCAAGTAGACTAATGAGAAGAAGAAGGATATATCAGAAACTGAGAAAGTGAAAGTTTGTGGATTTTAGAAATAAGAAATATGGTGTAGTTCGATATGTTAGACATAGATTCAGTATTTGTGATTATATTAGGGAATATGGTGAAGGAAATTTTGTTATGGATACGTACTTGAATTGATACGGATGTGAAAGTATTTCCACGAATTGACTGAAGAAGAGATAGAGATAGGGTGAAAATGACAAGATTTAAGGTGTACAAGCAAAGTGGAGTTGAAAGGTTGAACTTGGAATCTATGATCAAGTATAAGATTGTATTAGTGAATTAGAGATTGAAATTTCAAGATGGCTATAGGTTTATACTCCTAAATTGATTAAGAATGTATGTATGGAAAGTGAAATAAATGATAGTGATATATGTAGAAGTCCTCAAGAGTTTGTCGACCAGTTATTAAGAGCACTCAGCCGATGATGTGGTTAAATTGGTGAATAATATGATTGAGTACATATGAGGCTTATATTTGGATATGGATAGAAGATAATCAATGATCCCTGTAGTTAAAGATTGTGAGATGAATCAGAGTAACGATATGGAAGTATAGTATAGATGATTGTAGCAAGAAATCTTCTTTCGAAGAAGAATTGTTTTGAATTAGGTTAAACAGATCAGATCGTTTATATTAAGAATGATCAATAAAGGAACCCATCAGAGATGAATATGTAATGAATTAGAAGTGAATATTGGAGTTCTATCCTTAGTGGAGACTCAAGCATAAGAGGTAGAGTATGCTACTAAGAATGTATGTATTTTTTCTTGATGAAAAGTATCCAACTACATGAGTGGATTTTAGGAAATTGAGATAATACTATTGAGATGTGAGGAAAAATTAGTATGAATGAGCAAACATTAAAATAAGCCAATGTGAAATATGAGGAATCTAAAGAATGGAGAAGATCATTAAAGAAAGGTGAGTCAATTAGGAAATTGAAAAATAATGCGAGATTGTGTTACCTCATCGAGGAATTAGTTATTTAAGGAATTAGGAGAGTTAATCATGGGCATATGGAGTTTGATAATAATTGTTTGAGTTAACAATTTCCCCGATAGTACCATGGTATTGAAGATTAAAGTGATTCAATCGAAATTTGATGATGTATTAAAGGTATTCGAAAATGTGAGAAGAATAATTTGAATACGTGAAGAAAAATGTGTAACACAATGAGTAATGAAAGTAAAGAAAATTTTGAGGAATTATACTGATATTAATTATATCGTATGAATTTGGAGATTTTATAATATGCAATGATATTATATAAGAGATTTGGATGAATCCAATGTAGCAGGATCAAGTGATTTCCTATTTATGGAGATAACTAAAGTCCTATGAGTTGAATATTCGATACATGATTTAAACATACTATAGTAGTGATTGTTTTGAAGTTTAGAGGTAGTACATGTAAAGGAATATCTAGGATGTACATATACAAGTACAGATCATACAAGTTTGAGGCAATCATTGAATTAAGAGAATTGAATATGAGACCAAAAAGATTGATATAAATATCGAAAGACCATGATTGTTCAAGTGAGAAATTCCAAGTAAGACTACGTGTTATATTAGATACCCTAAACAAAAACTCGATATTGAGGATTATTAGAACTAGAGTAAAAAGAAGCACAGAATGTGGGGCTTGGTTTATCCCAAATTAAGGATTTAGGAATTGAGAATTTTATGAAGGAATTTAAAACGGATCTGAATTCCAAGTTTAAATTAGAAGATGAGGCTTTGTGATCGAAAAGGAGAAATATGTATACCTAATAAAGAGATAAAGGAATTAGTAGACCAATACCGAAGGTATGGAGTAAAGTGAGATAGACATAAGAGTAAAGCGTACTGATACTATAGAGATGTGAACTATAAAGCAAAGGATG
>JAOSBK010059885.1:0-16128 GCA_027568895.1 Erythroxylum shatona
TTTGCAATCTTCGACTTCGACTTGTATTTATAGCCTTCGTCTGTAACTGCTTCTTGATTCTTGCTTCTTGCTTCTTGAAAGAAACGGTTGTTCAGTTGAGTTCTGTAACTAACTCGAACTGATTCTTGATGTGCTTCCGTCTACTTTTCTTGTTCGTCTACTTTTCACAACTTCGTCTGTTTTTCTAACATCGTCTGCTTTTTACAACTTCGTCTGTTTTTCTAACATCGTCTGCTTTTTACAACTTCGTCTACTTTTCAACTCCGTCTACTTTTCAACTTCGTCTACTTTTCAACTTCGTTTGTTTTTTCTCTTCCTCTGTTATTCATCAAAATCATATATATGTAAAGTCATTTTGACTCAACACATTCTAGAAACAATTTTAGTGAATGTGCTTTGTGGGTTTTCAATTTTACAACCCTATTGAATTTGGGATTTTTGCCTATGAAACGTGGATCAAGAAAGACAAGAGGAGCAAGAGGAGAGGCACATTTGAGCGAGTTATAAGCAAGGAATTCAAGGTGGGTTACATTTTATAATTAAGTAATAAGCCATTAAAGTTTCTTTCAAAAAATGGAAAAAATGTTTTAAACTACTTTATAAATGTGCATTTATTGTTCTTTAAATGCTTTGAGAACGTGTTACATGTTTGTATATGAATTATATTATTGATTTATGAATTGAACGATGGAAATGAGTTTGGAAAGAATATGAAAATGATTTTGAAAAGATATTATGGTTATGAAAAATCATGTTTACGTGTTATGTGGGTTTGATTTGGTTCATTCTATATGTCAAGTGCACTTCAACTAAAGGCTTCTCCTGCCTGCCCGCTAGTGGCATGGAGCTCCTTCACAAACTCCCTCAAGATCACGACTATGCAAAACCACTATGTAGGATTGCGTTAGTTCATTCTGTTCGCGACTACACAGGACCATTATACGGGAATGTGTTAGTTCGTTCTGTTTATGGACCTCCCAAACCATTTGATGTGCTTATGTGTTGACAAGTTTGTCGAATGCATGATTTATGTTGCTTATAAATTGCTTGATAAATTGAGAATTGGTAAATATGTGTTTTATGATTTAATATGAGTTTTATAATGGAAATGAATATCTCAATAGTTTTTGCTTGTTACCGATTATAAAACTGTTACCCACAAGCTTTAAGCTCACCCCCTTTTCGTCCCATCTTCAGGTGACGAGCAAGAGATCGAGTAACCGAGAGGTATGGCATCGTTCAAAATTTGCATCTTTTTGTATTTTGAAGTAGTTTATGTAAAACCCAATGCTTTAACAGTATTTCAAGTTCTTATTCACTTATGTATATTTTGGTTATTTTGTAGTTTGGATTATGAAACCAAAGATGTCTTATGGCTTGAAATGTCATTAAAGCTTTGTAAAACTCTTATCTTTTGAGGTTAATGAAATATATTTTGTTTGCTCATGATTTTCCCATTTCTATACATTTCATCTTCAAGTTTTTCATAAGGGAAAACTTTGTATTATGATTTCGGGGGAATATATGGATTAACTTATGCTTAATTAGGCAAAGGTGTCTTTTAAAAAGTTGTAGCTTATCTTTCTAGCTTTCTAATGGCATATAGTAAAGTTATGATCATTTGAAGTTAGTGATGTCGCAGAGGATGTATATACAAGACAGCTTTGGTCGCTATCTCACCAAGCACTCTTGCAATCGCACCTTCCCTCCTTGCGATCGTACCTTTCTCCTTGCGATCTCATCTACCTTTGTCGTGAGTGCACCACCATCCTCACGATCGTACCTGAAGGGTTTTCTAGCTCTAAACATGTTTGACTCTTTTGGCCATAACTTTGTCATCCGACCTCCAAATGACCTGATTTTTTAAGCATTGGATTCATAACACATTCCTCAATTTCTTCGTAGAAATTGGTAGTCTTTTATGTTGATTTTAAAAATATAGGTGGAAAGAAATTAAGGGTATCAGTTGGAAGAGTCGAAATAAGATATTTTATTAAACATACTTCGGTATTTTGATGATATCTTAATCTGTAGGACTCCAAATGAGACGATTCTTATTTCAGTATAAACTAGAGACATAGGGATATAAGTATTCTACAGTAATTAAATTCTAATTTATTATTTAAGAATTTAGATAGATGTTGAGCATAGAATACTACTTTAGTAAAATAACAATTTAGAATTGGGGCCCAACACTTATGATATCAGAGAATGTAGATGAACCGATGTTGGCTAATAAGGGTTCATTGAAACAACCCTATAAGGAACCATGCTCATGTTTTATGACTCAGGAGTTAGGCCTCAAAAATAGGGTCCAACACTAGGAAATTGGAATTATAAGCATGCAGTGATCAAAGCACCCATACGATGACGATAACGCCTGTCCCGATCATACGTAACGCGGAGTTAGTAGAGATCAGCAAAAAGTCTATCAATCTTGCCAACCAGGGTCTCTAAAGTGATAGGCTCAGGGACTTCCTGAGTGGGCTAATCTTCGTAGGCTGGTGCACTGGTTTCTGGGGCTACACCAACATCATAAACAGGTAGGGGAGGTGGTGGCCATGCAAAGGCAGGTTTTTTGAGGCGATCATAACTAAAGAGTTTGACGGGTTTAAAATAACTATCATTATCAAACTCAGGGACGTTGTGAGTTTGAAAGTTGTCAGAGATAAGGTGAGGGGAGGCTATGGCATTGGTGAGTTTGGGTGTGTTGATGGAGTCATGGAGGGCGGAGGCGATAACATCAGCTATGTTGACCAAGTGGCCTGTCATTAGGAGGTAAATATAGAAGGCTTGGTGCTTGGTTACTTTAGCGAGGTGGGTGGTGGAAATGATGTTTTTACAGACTAAATGCAGCCAAGGATGAGCCTCTGGCCACAATTCAGAGCATTTAAGGTAGTGTTCGGTGTGGCTTGGTTAATGCCAGTTGGCACCCTCTGTCACATCAGCCATAGGGTAGCTATGGATGAGTTGGTTGTAATGGTAGCGATGACATGGGGGAAGATCATAGTGGTGGCAGATATTAGTAATAGTGAAGGCATGTGACTCCTTAATACCACGGAAGTCAATGTCCAGTCAATCCTGAAACTGGGCATAGGTATAAAAATGGCGAATGAATTTATCATTACCTAGGGTACGTAGCTAAACTAAACTAGTTAATTGGGAGGCATAAAGTTGCCAGACAAAAGGGTTGTCTGGGGGGGGGGGGATTAAAGGAAAAGATCGCTCTTTAATAAAAGGTCTATCATCGATTTTTTCATTAGGGGAGTCAAACTCACTAAGATGGGCATGTTTTTGGTTCAAGGCATTTTCCTGCAAAGAGAACACGTAGATAAACAAACTAAACAAGCAAATAGAGAAAAATAGTTCATCACAGCAAACTCGTTCCTTCGTCACAACAAGCTCATTCCTTCACCACGATGAAATCGTTAAATCAAATAACGAAATACTTACAGAGAAAATGTAAAAAGAAGAGAAGATGGAGATACTTACAGAGAGGAGGAAGAAATCTACATAGAGAGAGTGCCTAGAAGCAAAGGGATTAGAAGGTAGTGAAGGGTATAGGAGTGGGAGATGGAAGCAGAGGGAAAAGAGATGAAACAGAGAAGAGGGAGACAAGGGGGCGAAAAATTTGTGTTTAAACCAAATGGGGAGAGCTGGAAAGCTTAAGGGGGTAGGGTGTGAAAAGACAAAAAAGGTAGAGAGAATATGAGTGGGTAAATGATATATAGGGGCAAAATTGTAATCATCTTTGCATATTTCTATCTTCACCACAGCGAAAGTTTGAATCACCATGGCGAAGAATTCCTAAGAGGAAAGGGGACGAAACAAAAGGACTTTGCCGTGACAACATGGAATGCACGCTACAACAAAAAAAATCTTGAGAGGAAAAGGGAAGAAACTGGAGGACTTCACTGCAACAATATGGAATGCATGCCGCGGTGAAGTTAACCTGAGAGTAACACAAAAAAACTAAGGGGACTTTGTCGCAATGAAAATAACCTTAACTCAAAAAGACATACAAAAAACTTCAACATAGAAATGAGAAACATGACAAAGAAACACAGCACATGGAATGGATACTCAGAATTAAGTGCATATATATGGTCATAAGGTACCAAATAAGCTCAAGAAAAGAAAATGCAACACAATCAGCAATACTAAACTTCTCCAAACTTGAAGATATATCATGCATCAAGGCAATTAAGCACAACAAAAGAAAGGCAAAAGACAAAACTAAAAGGGGATATTATTGAATTGTAAAACTACTAATTAAACCAAAAACTAAACTATTTTTCCTACTGGGGTAATTTCTCCCCCAAACTTACTTGGAAAACTAATGAACCAAAACATGTCATAAGCAATCATAGGCAAAAGTAAGTAAACAAGTGAAGGAAAGAAACAACCTGAGAGTTATAGAGGTTTCTAGTTCTCATGTTAAAGCTTCAACAGATGGCCATTCACCTCTTCATGTAGAACCTCCACCATACCAAGTTTCACAACTTTATGATTGTGTACGGCCCATCCCAACGAGTGTCAAACTTCCCTTGCTTAAAAGTGAAACTAGCCTTAAACAACAACACTTTATTGTTTGAGTTATGTAGATATAGTGCCTTAGAAAGCTAGTGTACTTACATGTAACTTAATCTTCTTCAGTTACAGTTTTGTAATGAAAACATTTATTATTAATAAAACAAAAGAGTTTTGTTTTTTATGAATATTATATATCTAGTCTTAAGGTACTGAGATTCTTTTATAATTAATATACATATACATAGAGATGTATGGGAAACATGTATATTATAAAATATAAAAGTAATGGTTTCACAGTTGAATAATCAAGTTGGTTGCTTGATTATGGTTTCGACTGTAGTGTTGCGATTTATCTCCAAGTAAGTAAAGGAGTTTACTTCAATGGAATGATGAGTTTCATATCATGATAGTAGTCGACTATCGATAATGACACTATTAAATGAATCTGGAATCAAGAATCTTTTCAAGAATAAAGTAGGTCGTCACTTTAGTCTTAAAACATACATTTTAGCATTTGCTTATTATACACCATAATCTTGATGAGTGGTGAACTCATATGTGTTTCATTATAATTCTTGATATGATCGAAATGAATTTTTATAGAGCATTAATCCAGTGTCTGCATGTTGGAATTATTAATTGAAACATGTATCAAGGAACATTCACTCAAATAAAGAGTTTATAGTGATATCATCACTTCTAGATGTTTTATGGAGAATTGGTGATTAAACTGGCGCCAGTAGTTTGATGGACTAGCTACCCATCAAGTCTTAACACTAAGATGAAATCTTGTGTGTTAATCACCATTTAAAGTAAAACGGGAGATCTAGAAGGAAAAACCAACATAAGGGCAAAACGGTAATTTTACACTTTATTGTGTGAATGGCTATAATAAGGCTCATGATAGGGTTTGCAATTGGACATATTATTTGAAATATGTGTTCTCATAATATTTAGTAATTCAAGAGTTTAACTAGTTGCATTTAGTGGAATGACATTTAGTTAATAAGCTAGAATTTATTCTAATGAAATTAAATTAATTCTAGGCTTATTGGAACTTGAATTATCTAAGTTCAATAAGATTCCCCACTTGGCTTCAAGGAAAGTTATCAAGCAAAGTAAGAAATATAAACGTAGATTTTAGAAGCCCAAAGTTGAATGTTGGACTTTCACTAGTTAATGGTTAATTAGAAGCCCAAATGTACATTTGGAAATGGGCTAGACTTTTGTTTAATTTAATTAATTGGACTGATTAAATTAAAACAAAATTTTTAAGAAAACAAAGTGCAATTTTGTTTTTCATTAGGGCTGAATGTGCAGCTGCACATTTAACATTAAATTGCTAAATAAAGATGATCTTTATTATGATTTATCATCATTAAGTGGAGTTATGAACTTACCATTAAATAGTTCAATGGTTGTCTTTTAATGATAGCATGTAACCTATTAGGATTCATTGGATTAATGAAGAAAGATACACATTGGATGGGTCACCTTCCTTCTTTCATCATTAAAAACAAAATTGATAGGTCTCATTAAGTTAATAGACTTTTCATATAGTCATCTTGAAGACAAATGAGAAGAGTCTCATTTAATGAATTTTTTATGTTTGATTAAATGAAGAAATAATGCATTGGTTGGAAAACTCTTCTTTCTTTTGTTGTGAACCAAACGTGTGAGAAAGTAAGAAGGGGTTCTTACATTTTTATCACTCTGTCTCCTATCTTGCATGAAAAAATCAAAAATTGCATAAGAGTGTCTCATTCTTGATCTTATTTCTTCTAAGAAAGTTCTCCTCCAAAGTTTTCTTCTCCTTTCCCACCAAAGGACTTGTTAACCAAATTGTCTAAGAAAAATAAGTAGTAGATCGGATTGGTTGAGGATACAATATCGAGAAGATGAAACAATAACAAAAATAATAGGATACATCACTTAGGAGAGGATATATTGCTGAGGATAGGATAGCGGAGCGAGGAGATAAAGTTATAACGACGGAGTCGGTAATAAAATATCTATCTTGTTTATATTTATTATTATCCTTATACCGTATCATGTATAGATTGGCATGATGATTTGGATATATTGCTTCCTCTATAATTTAGATTTCTAAAATTTTTTTAAATCTACTATTTCTCTAAATATGACATGCTTTCTTTTTCCGATCCAACAAGGCCCACTTTACATTATATGCAAATATGTTCAGGGGATACAAATTGGATTCGATGAATGTGTTACCAACACCAGAAGTTAAGATTGTGAACAAATTGAAATGAGTGGAGAAACTAGTAAGAAAGGGTTCGACATTGTAATAAGTCAATATGAAATTAGAGGAAATCAAATGAATGGAGAAAATCATTATAGAAAATGAGTCAATTAGGAGAACCAAAAATAACATGAGATATTGTTACCTCATTGAGGAATTAATTATTTAAGAAAATCTGCGATTTTGAGTGAATACGAGACTTTGTTTATGCTTTATAAGTGAAAGTTATACATGGTATATTATGTTATTTGGTGCATTTCATGTAATGCATGTTCTGATAAAGGTGTTGTGATCAGAGTAGCCAGCTTAAAACAACTATAAGCTCAGATTCTGCATGCAGAGCTTTGCTCCTTGATTTTTGCTTTTGACTGAGCCCATTGGGCCAATATTCGTATCTGTATCTGAAAGGCACTTGATCACAGTAAATAATTAATTTTGATATTTGGTCTTATACAATGATGTTTCACATCAGAAATTAAGATGAAATTTCTTGCAATATAATAAAAATGATTTTTGTACGCATAGAGGCAATTAAAGTCTCGTGAATCAATTATTTGATACATGATCAAAAACTCAATGAAATAGCCATTACTTTCAAAGCTTGGAGATAATATATGTACAATGAAACATTTTGGTTTTATAAATCAATATAGATCAATAAAGTTGAAGATACCTATTAAGTTTGAAAGAATTAAATACAAGACTAAGACAAATCTGAAGGTTTATGATTGTACAAATGTGTACTATCCTGGTAAAGTTCGTGTGTATCTGATGCTGAACAGATGTGTTGAAGGTTGACTTTAATTTGGAATTTGGGATATAATGAAGTATTATTGGCTATACTAAATTTAAAATTAGTTTTACGTGAAAGGTTTCGCAAAGCCCGAAGTAAGGATTCAAAACTATAAAGCTTATTGAGGAATTGAAAAGAAATTGATTAATACCTGGTGATTGAAATGAGATAGTGAGGTTATATAAGGAAGGTACTCAATGTATTATTTCTGGTTGTGATATTCAATTTATTTTGAGATTCTAGAAAAGTCTGTAAAAGGTTTTGGATACACAAATCAAGTTTAGTACTACTTTCAGTAAGAATTATTTAGGTAAGAAATTCAAGGACAAAATTCATTTAAGGGGGAGAGAATTGTAAGGCCCCAAAATATACCTTAGATGAAATGTTACATAATTAAGAAAGTACATGCATGATATGAGTTAAAATTGTGTTGTGATTTGAAAATAAAAGAAATGTGATTAAAATGAGTGTTTCAGATTTTTATATAGTGAAAATTTATTTGGAGCTTGTTATTATAATTTCAGAATTTTTGGTAAATTTTAGAAATTTTTTAAAATTTAGGTTATTTTTGGACTAGGAAAAAATATATGTTTGTTGAAATATGAACCTATTATAGTGTGACACATTGAATTCTTAAATTGATGACAAATAGTCTATGTGTATGCGTGAAATGTGGCAGCTTAAAACAACGACAAATGTAAGTCATGCAAGAGAACAGTAGCCATATGTTTTAGACGAAAGGTTGTTTTCCTGCAGCTCTCTCTCTCTTTCTCATTGTTCTTCACTAAGAGTAGCATTGTTATCGAACTTTGTTCTGCTTTACTAAACACCAAAACATCAGCTGCGTAATTTCTGTGCATTTGATTCACTCTTACTATTAGGAATAGTAGAATCAGGGAAGTGAATTTGATGATGTTTTAACACTGTGCATTAATTTATTTACGAGTAGGGATGCATTAATTTATTTATGAGTGGGTTTAGCATTCGATGAATGACGGATGAACATATGAATATGTTATTTCAACATATTTATGTTGGACCGGGAAACGAACGAATGTCATATTTTGAGAACTGGTAGATTTTAAAACTTTTTAGAAATATTATTTTTAGCGGAATCAATATATCCAAATCATCATGCCAATCTATACATCATATCGTATAAGGATAATATTAAACATAAACAAGATAGTGATATTACCGACTCCTTTGCTATAGCTTTAATTCCTCACTGCGTTATCCTTTCCTTCTTTTTGTATCCAAAGCCTTTGCTTTTGAATCTTTTTGTTTGTCAATCTATCCTCTCTTTGTTGTTGTATCCTCAACCAATTTGATTTACCTCTTGTTCTTCTAGGACAACTTGGTTAACAAAATCCTTTAGTGCGAAAGGAGAAGAAATGTTTGGAGGACATTTTTAATGAGATTCCTCTCTTGCAAATTTCGACTCACTCATGCATGAAAGGAGAGAGAGAGTCAAACCATACAAGAACACTTTCTCACAAACTCAATTTCGATTATGCATGGATTGGAAGAAGAGAATAGCATCTAATGCATCACTTCTTACTTTAATCAATCATAAAGTAGACAATAAATGAGATTCTTCTCATTTATCTTTAAGACGGCTATATGAAAAGTCTATTAACCTAAATATGACTTACCAATTTCAGTTTTGGAAGATGGAAGAAGGAAGATGATCCATCCAATGCACATCTTTCTTCTTTAATCCAATGAATGCTAATAAGTTACATGCCAACATTAAAAGATAACCATTAAACCATTTAATGGTAAGTTCATAACTCCATTTAATGATGATAAACCATAATAAAGACCATCTTTATTTATCATTTTAATGTAAAATGTGCAGCTGCACATTCAACCCTAATAACTGAAATTGCTCCTTCATTTCTTTAAAAAATTGTTTTAATATAATTAATCTAATAAATTACATTAAACCAAAGTCTAGCTCATTTCTAAATGAATATTTGGGCTTTTAATTAACCATTAATTAGTGTAAACCCAACATTCAATTATGCGCTTCTAAAACCTCCATTTATATTTCTTACTTAGCTTGATAACCTTCCTTAAAGCCAAATGGAGAATCTTATTAGATTTTGATAATTCAAGCTTCAATAAGCCAAGAATTAATTTAATCTCATTAGAATTAATTATAGCTTATTAACTAAATGTCATTCCACTAAAGACAATTAGTTAAAATCTTAAATTATTAAATATTATGAGAACACATATTTTATGTCCAATTGCAAACCCTATTTAAAAACTTATTATAGCCATCCGCACAATAAAGGGTAAAATTATCGTTTTGCCCTTATGTTGGTTTTTCCTTCAAATAAATTACACAAGATCTCATCCTGGTGTTAAAGCTTGATGGGTAGCTAGTCTATTGAACTACTGGCGCTAGTTTAATCACCAAATCTCCTTAAAACATCTAAAAGTGATGATAGCATTATAAAATATTTATTTGAGTGAATATTCCTTGATACATGTTTCAATTGATAATTCCAACATACAAACACTGGATTAATACTCTATAAAAATCCATTCTGATCATATCAAGAATTATAATGAAACACATACGAGTTCACCACTCATTAGGATTATGGTCCCTAATAAGCGAATGCTTAAGTTGTATGTTTTAAGATTAAAGTAACGACCCACTTTATTCTTGAAAACATACTTGATTCTAAATTTATTTAATAGTGCCATTATCGATAGTCAACTACTATCATGATATGAAACTTAACATTCCCTTGAAGTAGACTCCTTTACTTACATGGAGATAAATTGCAATACTACAATCTAAAAAATAATCAAGCGACCAACTTGATTATTCAACTGTGAATCCATTAATTTAGATTCTTATAATATACATATTTCCCGTACATCTCTATGTATATGTATATTACTTACAAACGAATCTTGGTACCTTTTGACTAGATATATAATGCTCACAGAAATAAAACCAAACTCTTTTATTTTATTAATAATAAATAATTTCATTACAAAATCATAACTGAAGAAGATAAACTTACATGTAAATACATTTGCTTTCCAAGGCACTATATTTACATAACTGCAACATTCTATACTTAGCAGCGTAGTCATTTTTTATCTTTTTACTTTAATGAAAATTGAACTTTTATCATCCTTTTTATGTTTTAAAAGGCAAATGACTGGATTTTCTTACATGACATGACAATAATCAAATGCTATAACTAGGACTTTTGATCATGAATTTATATCAATTTACCTACTGCTTTGAAATTCATTGTCTTCTTTGCTTTATTTTGGTTATCTTATTTGGCCATCAACTCATTCTAGCTCTATCCTCATCTTCCTTCATGTACTTCAGGAAGATTCTTCTGTGTGTTGGTTGAGGTAAGTGATTTTGTTATTTACTAGGTTTTTGTGTACTTGGTTTAGATTGGGTATTTTTTTACTATTTGAACTACCCAATTGAACTTCCTGCATTTTTAATGTAAATGGCCTACACAACCTAAATTTTTTTTGTGATATAAACTTTGGTTTATAAATGAATTAATATAGGATGAGTTTGACATATAGTTCCAAACATTTTAATTATTTCATTGATGCTCTCTGAAATGATTAGGTTCTCTTTACTTTTCATGTGCGAATCTTTGCACTATCTTTTTTAATATAATACTAATTTTTCTTCTAAACATATCAGATAATTTGTATATGTTACAATAATTTATTAAAATAAAATAAACATATTTTTATGAATACTTATTATATTGGTTACTAGTACATATTTAATTTAGGTTAAATATCAAACTTCTATCATTAATTCTCTTCTAGCATATGTAATTACAAACCAAAAAATAGATCTTCAGTTAATAAATAATTTTGATCTTAGCCTATAACCCATGATGCAGCTCTTGTGAGGCTTATGGATGAAAGATATGACGAGCTTAGGAGTCACAACGAGAACTTGTTTTCTTTATTCACAGGTGGAATCTTTGGTGATTAATTCAATTGGTTAATACTTAGGGGATGCTATGTAAGGTTTAGATGTTTTGTAAACTTTGGCTAACATGAATGATACTAACTATGGAATCACCGTTTTAAATTAACAGTTTTGTAGAAACGAGTAATATTGATAGATCTTAGATGTATAGATGATTAACATTTGATGGTTTCATTAATCTTGAGTTTGTTGAGGGAGTTGAAGCTTTTATTCATTATGCTTGTTCTCAACCTACATATATGGATGGCCCAAAGATTAGATGTCTATGTTAAAAGTGCAAACACATTAGTTTCCTTCCTATTGATGAAGTTAATGGGAATTTGCTGAGAAAAAGGTTTATCACCAATTATTTTGAGTGGACACGACAGTCAATTATAACCGTCAGAAAATATTCTGATGGAAAGGAAAAGACCATAGGTAATTTTACCGACGGTCACAACAGCAATTATAACTGTCAGAAAATATTCCAATGGAAAGGAAAAGACCGTCGGTAAATTTACCTGCAATCGGTTTAACACTACCTTTGTCCGTCGATTGATTCCATCTCTAGTTTATATTATTGATGGAAGCCAAACATTTTCCATTGAAAATTTTTGTCGCTAAATGACATTTTTTTGTAGTGTTGGGAGTTGACTCCGGCTGATAATTCGATACAGATAAAAGGATCTAGAGTATTAGGACATTCCTCTCTATCAACTGAAGACTTCTTGGAGTTAAAATAATTAAGGGTCAAGGATTAAATTATCAAACACTTTGAAGTTTCACCTAAGATATAGAGTAAATTAGTGGAGATTAAACAAAAAAGGGAAACTATATCATTTTTAGGGACTAATTGTGCGGGAATAGTGTTGCCACCACTGGAAATCTTACAAGAAAGTGTTGTAGGACGGTCTATTTCTTTGGTAGGCTATTTTTTAGATGAAAGATCTTTATACCCCCAAATACAGGCATGTGCAATGTCTAAATGGAACAAGATGGGGTTGTAGACCCTTCTTAACTGAAGACAATTATTTTATAAAAGCCCTGTTTGGCAATCAGTTGATTGCATTTAGTTAATAGCTGATTATGTCAGCTGATTGCATTAGCTGCATGTTAAAGATGTTTGGTAAATTAGCTGTTTAGTATTAGTTGTTTATGTGTAAAATGACTTATGAGGACATGATTTTAAAAAATATAAGAATATGAATATTATATATTTTAGTATTTCAATTAATATTCTTATAAGAATTTAGATTTTAGATATTTAATTTTATAAAAATTAAGTTTATAACTATAATAAAAAACATAAAACATATAATAATAATAATAATAATAATAATAATAATAATAATAATAATAATAATAATAATAATAATAAGCAGAAGAAGAAGAAGATACTAATATTAAAATAATAATAATAATAATAACAACAATAACAACAACAACAATAATAATAATGATGATGGTGATGGTGATGGTGATGGTGATGATTATGGTGATATATTCAAACATAAAATATAAGATTCCAAATGAAGTTTAAATTTAACAACACATATCAAATAGAGCAAAAGAAACGAACATCATCATTTAAAACAAAAGTTTATAACAATTTTAAAACGACGTCTAACTGCCATTAAACTAGAAGCAGTATTATCACGAATAGTTGTCATCTCTCGAGTTCTCTATTCTTCAATGTCTTCTTACATAGAGTTAAATTCAACATCTTGAAATACATCTGGAGGTATAAATTCAAGATCTTGATCGATGATGTTAAAAACCGGGTCGCCAATTGTACTTCTTCTAATATAGTTATGCAACGCAAAAGCTATACAAATTGTTCTATTTTGATCCATCAATGAATACTTAGGCATTTTCTCCAATATTTTCTATCGAGCCTTAAGAACACCGAAAGCCCTCTCAATACAACTTCAATGACGAATGAGCTCGATTAAAAACTTCTTGAAATCCTCTTAGATTTACACCACGAAACTCTGATTAATGATACCTTATCTTTAGGTAAGGTGTCAAATATCCTTCTCTTTCCGGATAGCCTTTATCAACCAAGTAATATTTACCTGAGTGTTTATAGAGGAAATATAATTATTACAAATGACATCATAAAAAGTCTAAATCATGAATCGCAACTCCTACAAATCGTAAAATTACCTATAGATGGTTTTGGAAATTTAAGTCTCGGATTACCAATTGTATCAAGAAAAATATGATAATCGTGTGATGATCCCTCCCAACCCACTAAAACATATGTAAATAGTAAGTTACAGTCACATGTTGCCAATACATTTGTAGTCGTTATTCCTTTCTGCCCTCTATATATCATTTGATCCTCTTCTGCAACAACTACAGCTACATGTGTACCATTAATAGCTCCAATGCAATCCTAATATAAAACAATGATCATAAGATGATAAAACAACAATTTTTAATGAAAAATATAATAAAGGGGGAGTAAGAACATATTGAATTACCTTAAAATGTGGCATATATCTAGCATCATTGGTAATTTGTTGTGGAATCTTCTTGAATTCGGGATCGTTTGGTACAAGTAAATCCCTTGAAAATCCATCCATGGAACTTAAAACTTCTTTAAAAACTCCACTCACGGTTTCTCTTGAATGCTGAAAGTGTTTTTGGGTATCTCTGTTCGGGGAACCTTTACTTAGTACATATACAAATAAACTGACATTCTCCAAAATAGATATCCTACGGAAGGTCTCAAACCATAATTGTTGTCCAAAACCATACATAATTGATTAAATGCATTTTGATTCATCCTAAATGTATTAAAACACCGTTTTTCATAACCATTCAATAATTCATTCATCTATAGTTTTCCTGTTTGATAAGAAGTCATGCATAGTTCCTTGTATATGTAGTTAAGAAAATACACACCCATATAACCCGCTACACAAGTGACCGAATCCTAAAACTTAATCTCATTATCCAAAAATTGCTTAATTTGTAGAAGTTGCATAATTTACATAACATTATCATCCATACCTACAAATCAACAAGTAAAATTATATTATAAATAAATCTAACACTAATATGTCTAAATATAAAGAAATAAATAATATAACATGTAATAAAATTATATATTACCAACAAGATAACATAATATAATAAAATAAGCTAACCAAGTTCATAATGTCTTAAAACATACCATGTCAACATAAGTGCACAAATAATGAAAAAATAAACTAAACATAGTAATGCATATATAGAAACTATGTTTAATGTTTTTTATATTTGTCATACTCATACATAAACTTTATATATTCAATTCTCTTTATATCAACTGGTAAACCCAAAAAAATGGCCCTTCTTTGCAGATCTTCAATCAACAAGCAAGCAAAGAAAAATTCAAGTCTCTAAACCAGGTAAAGTACATAGTTTTTCTAAAGCATTCGTAACATCAGGATGTGACACACCTGCACCAGTACTTTGTGATGCACTAATATTCATCGTGTTCAAAATTTTCGTAATAAAAGTATTCATCTCCATTGTTGCACTCTGTCTCTTTTGAATCAATTGCATCATATTGTAGCATTATAATTTTATCTGATGTCCTCGAAGGGACAACCAACTACTATTACGTTATAATAAATAAAGGCTAGTTTGCTACTATAAGCTAACAATGTGGTTTTATTCAAGTTACTAAGACAAAACGACAAACCACTTCATCGTTTAATTAAATACTAAACCAAGCATGTGGCATTTAGGCTAAAGTGTAACAAACATAACTGATCACACACGATTTGGAAAAACTCATATTTAATCAATCAACAATAAGGAAACCACCATGAAGTTACCAGCAATCATGCATCCATAAAACAACCAAAGACACATTTTTTGTGTTTCCTTTTTCAGGCATAAAATAGGAAAGCTACCCATTGTATTAAAAAAATGCATTTACCTAGTACGCAATCTAAAAACAACATAAAAACAATAAAAAGAAATGGGAGAAATAAGAAGCTCAACTATCATATCCCAAATCCAAAACCACAAGATCACAACAAAAAACGAATTGATCTCCTCATAGGCAAAAGTTAAAACACAAACACACACACATATATATGTATGTATATATGTGTCAGCGTTAACAGATATCTTAAATTAAATCTGAAGGCATCAACAATGCAAAAGAGAATATTAGGAGGAGACCTTAACGCTCCTTGAAACGATGGTGGTGATTGATTGGGAACTTAAAATCTTTGACCACACGCAGCGGTAAGAAAAGAACTCACAAACAATGGAAGATTCAAAATTTCAACAAAAAATGTATAGAATAAACTCGTTTAATCATATACTGTTAGGAACATACGAACATATCATACATTATAGGATCATTGTATATGCATGGATGAACAAAACATACTTGTTTGATGATTTGTTAGTTTCCACTGGTTAGAGAACGACGAACCAAGAAGTTATCTGCAAAATCAGAATACACACGTGTCTCTTGTTCCTAACCGTTGCCTCATATATATATAGGTCATCTGGGAATAACTACCGGTAGTAGTTATTCAGACCAGATGA
>JAOSBK010059962.1:0-16116 GCA_027568895.1 Erythroxylum shatona
TTAAACCTATGTCAACTCCTATGCATCCTTCAATCCTTTTATCTAAGGATGAAATAGGTAAGAAGGTTGATCAAACCATCTTTAGAGGAATTATTGGTTCTTTACTTTACGTAACTGCAAGCAAACCTGATATATTGTTTAGTGTTTGTTTGTGTGCAAGATTTCAAGCATATCCTAGAGAATCTCATTATATTGTTGTTAAAAGAATATTGAGATATTTGGCAGGTTTTACTGATATTTGTTTAATTTATGAGAAAGGTAAAGATTTCAAGTTAATTGGCTACTATGATGCTGATTATACTGGAGATGGAATTGACAAAAAGAGTACAAGTGGAGGTTGTTACTTTCTTGGTCATATTCTAATTTCATGGTCAAGCAAGAGGAAAAGTTCAATTTCTCTATCTACTGTAAAAGCTGAATACATGTCAGTTGCAAGTTGTTGTTCACAAACGTTATGGATTAAGTATCAGTTAGAGGATTACTCCATACAAGAAGAACAAATTCCAATCTTCTGTGACAACACAATTGCTATCAATCTATTGAAGAATCCAATATAACACTCGAAGGCAAAGCATATTGAAGTCAAACATCATTTTATATGAGACTATGTACAAAGAGGAATCATCAGTCTATAATTTGTTGAGATGAATCAATAATGGGCAGATATCTTCACTAAACCTTTGTGTGAAGATAGATTCAAGGAAATCAAATAGAACTTAAATATGGTAATACTAAATGACCATTCGTCTGATACGACATGACCCAGACGATTCATACAATAAGAAGATAAAAAGTCATAAGTTGTCAAGTAGATAATAACGGTAAGTTATGAATGACAACTTTTCAAGAGTAGTTATAAGAAGAAAATCTTCTCAAGATTCTAAAATACTTTCTGCTCTAGAATTTTCTTGAAATACTTCAAAACCGACATGCTTAGTGATCTCTACCAAAAAGATTCAATACTTTGTTAGAAGCTTCAAGCTCATTTCATCTTATATTCTTACTTTTACATACTAACATCGCTACTTTGAGCGAAATACTTTTGTGTATTTAGTTTTTATTTGTTACAGATTACAAATGGAGCAATCACTTATCAAAGGGAGACACATTGATTTCAAATCATTGAAGGAAAATCATATGGACATTGAACCAAAGATTGAAGCAATTAGCTGGAAAAACTTCTTCAAGGTTCGTGAAAAGGTCTATTTGAATAAGATATATGAGTTTTGGAAGAATGCCAAGGTAGACGATACCTTAGTATCAATGGTAGATCGTTTGTTGGTTATCGTAACACAAGATACTATCAAGAGGGTTAGTGGGTGTCCTAGTATTGGAGTAAAGTTGTTTAACAATACAAAATGGATTATTTAAGGTCGTGTAGATAGAATGCACATTAATCTACAACTTTATGGAAGTAGTGATCCTGAAGTTAAGAAGGTAGCAACCTTTGTTCCAAAGGCTAGGTTTCTACATTCACTACTTCTTCATTGTGTTCTACCAAGATTAGGTTCGAAGGACCTTGTGACAATGAACGATGAACATTGTCTATGTCACTTACTAAATCATCAACCTATTAATCATTCGTACTTGATTTTGAAGTACATGATGAAGTCAAAGGGGTATTCTAGCTCTTTACCATATGGAATGCTGTTGACAAGGATTTTTAGAGAATCTGAAATCTTTCTCAATAGAGGTAACAAGGTAAAGATGGATCTGAAGAGTATTATTAATGCACAACTATTCATAGAATGGGGATAAAGTTTAATGAAAAGGTAGATATAGGTTCTACACCTGAAGTAAGGTCTAAGGGGGAGCTTATAGTAAGATGAGGTAGAAGTGAACGTGGTATATCTGTAAGAAAAAAAAAACCTCGATTAATAGGAAGAACATCTAAAGAAGAAAAGACTAAGAAATCGTCTGATGCACCAATAAAACCTAAGATGATTCTACAGAAAGAGGAAAGTTGAGTTCAACAATCATTGCAGCAAGTGTCATTGAAAAGAAAGGCGAAGACACTTCAATCGGGCAAATCCAAACAGTCAAGAAGGTCACCAAAACTATTGATCTTATGACAACAAGAACACTATGACAACAAGAACTATGACATTGCATCAACACTTTAGGTATCTCATCATCAAGGACACACTTGCAAATCACACTGTTAGCATAAATCTTATACAATTTTGTGATTTATGCTAACAGTGTGATTTCCAAGTGTGTCCCTGATAATGAGATACCTAAAGTGTTGATGCAATGTCATAGTTCTATTTATGCAAGGCACTATGGAGCAAATAAGACAACTACTTGGGTCTTGGAGAGTGGATTCTATTGCCCAACCTTGTTTAAGGATGCTCAAAATTTTGTGTTGAAATGTGATATGTGCCAGCAAGTGGTCAGTATATCAAAGAGGGATGAGATGCCACTTTCAAACATCATAGAGGTGGAGATATTTGATGTATCGGGCTTGGATTTCATGGGACCATTCCTATCCTCTCTAAGAAACAAGTATAAGTGGGTTGAAGCTATGGCTGCTCCAACAAACAATGGTAAGGTGGTTCAACATTTCATTAAGAGGATACTGAACTCGATTTGGGTGCCAAGGGAAATTATAAATGACGGGGGTATTCATTTTTGTAATAAGCCATTTGAAGTTCTTTTGAGGAAGTATAATGTTCACCATAGATTGGCTATCTCGTATCATCCACAAACTGGTGGCCAAGTAAAGGTGGTGAATCGAGTGTTGAAGAAGATTTTAGAAAAGGTAGTGAACACCTCAAGAAAGGATTGGGCTTTGAAGTTGGATGTCACACTTTGGGCACATAGGATAGCTTTCAAGACACTTATAGATACTACTCCTTATAGCCATTTACCTTTGGAGTTGAAGCATAGGGTTTATTAGGTAATAAAGAAATCGAACATAGATTGGAAACTTGCGGATGAGAAGAGGTTGTCGCAAATTGATGAATTGGAAGAGTTGAGATTTGACTCTTATGAAAATGCCAAGTTATACAAGGAGAAAGTTAAAAAGTGGCATAATGTCATCAAGAAGAAGAAATTTAAGATTGGGCATTTAGTGCTTCTATAAAATTCAAGACTTAACTTATTTCCCAAAATGCTCAAGTCAAGGTGGAGTGGACCTTTTAAGGTACTTCAAGTATTTGATCATGTAGTAATAGAATTGGTTGTTCGTTGCTAGTTTAATTAATTTTCATTTAATTTCTAGTTTTTTATCTTTTGAAATCATTTTCTTAAACAAAGTTTAACCTGAATTGAGTAGTGTCTAACATCAATCTCTGTGAGATGATATCTATTTTTAACGACAAGTAATGACCCGTATACTTGCAATTTTTGATATAAAACTAATAGTTTGGTTTGTGAATAAACAACAATCTTTAACACTGCCCAAACTAAGATAAATGTTCTTAAGGGTACCCTCAAAATGAAATTTGATAGGGAAGTGATTCATTTTAATATTTTTCATTCCATAAGACATCCTTAGGATGACAATTTTATTTTTTATTGAAGTGATTGACCCCTTAGTCCAAAAAGTTTTTAAGTTAAATTACAAAGACCAATTAGAATCAATTTTAACTAAGCATCTAAAGTTAGAAACCATTAATAATGTCTAGGAAGGGAGCTAACTAAGATGGTAGTTGCCTTGCATTCTTTGGAAGATACTCCTACGAGATATGAACTTGCTTCCTTATAATTACCTAAATCTTATCAATGGTTATTACCTTTTGATACCTAATCTAAAGCTGGAAACCACTTCCCTCCCATTTAAAATATAAATTTTTAGGGGATAATCATACTCTTATAGTGATGATTTTAGTGGTATTGACTTTTGATTAAGAAAATAAATTAGTTCGTGTATGAATGGAGCACAAGAAGGCCATTAGGTGTATAATTATTGATATGAGAGGAATAAGCCTTCTATGTGGATGCATCACATTTTGCTTGAGAAGGGTGCTAAGTCAACTATACAAGCATACTTAGGTTGAATCCTTTAGTGATGGAATCAATGAAAAAGGAAGTACTAAAACTTCTTGATACTTGAGTAATTTATCTTGTTTATGACAGTAAGTGAGTAAGTCCTATATAGGTGGTTCCAAAGAAATTTAGAATCATTGTTGTAACATAGGATGGTGCATTGATTCCCAATCATGTTCAAACTTGCTAGCAAGTTTGTATTGATTATGGGATGTTTGAATCTTGTAACTTGTAAAGACCATTTCTCCCTTCCATTTATTGATTAAATGATTAAAAGAATTATTAGATATATTTATTATTATTTTCTATATGGTTTTTAGATTATTTTCATATCCTTATAGCACTAAAGGATTAAGAAGAGAAGACTTTGACATGCCCATTGTATATTTCCTTGATGAAGGATATCATTTGGTTTATATAATGCACCCTTCACTTTCCAAAGATGCATGGTGAGCATATTCTATAAGTATGTTGATAAGATCACAGAGGTATTTAAGGATGATTTTAGTGTCTATGGTTATTTTTGATAATTTTTTGGAGAATCTTGCATTAATTTCAAAATTATGTATTAAAGCTAACCTTATGCTTAGTTGGAAAAAAATGGCATTTTATGGTTGATCAAGGTATAGTTGTAGGGTATATTTTATCTTCTAAGGGCATAAAGATGGAAAAGTCTAAGATTGATCTTGTTTTTACTTTACCTTACCCCTCAACTGTTTAGGAAGTTTGTTCTTTCTTGGCCATGTAGTTTTTTACTACAGGTTCATCAAAGATGTCTTAAAAATAGCCTCTACTTTATTCAAGAAGTTACAGCAAGATGTCCTTTTTGAGTTTTATGATAAGCCAAGATGCATTTGACAAACTTAAGGAGTTCTTAACATTCCTACCAGTGATTCACTCTCCAAACTGGAGCCTTCCATTTGAGATTATGCGTGATGTTAGTGATTATGCAATGGGGTAATTTTAAGACAAAAAATAAGAAAGGTTGCATATGCCATCTACTATGCTGTGAAAACTTTGAATTCAATGCACCATAATTAGTCTAAAATTAAAAAAAGAGCTTTTATCTATTGTTTTTGCTCTAGAAAAATTTTGGCCATGCTTATTGAATGCTAAAGTTATTGTTTACTCTAATCATGCAACTTTAAAGTACTTACTTGCTAAGAAAGAATAAAATGTGAGGTTAATTAAATGGAATATCCTCATTCAACTGTTTGATTTATAAATAAATGATAAGAAAGGGGCGCAGAATATAGTTACTAATCAGCTTATCCATTTGGTTTGAGATGACAATGATGCTCTTTTGAGGGAAATATTTCAAGATGAACAATTGCTTTCTACCAATTTGACACCATTATGGTACGTAGATATTGTGGATTTTCTAGTTGTTAACAAGTTACCTATAATTTTTTCAAAGGCTCAAAAGGATAAGTTGAAGTGTGAAGCCAAGTATTATGTATGGGGTGACCCTTATCTTTGGAGGCATTATATAAACCAAGGAATCATAAAGTATGTTCCCGAGAGTGAGAGTCTTCCTATTTTGACCTTTTATCACTCTTATGCTTGTGGAGAATACTTTGGAGTAAATAGGACTACCCTCATAAGGTTTTAGAGAGTGGTTTTTATTAGACCTCTTTCTTTAAGGATACATATATCTATTACAAGTAGAGCATCATATGCCAATAAACAGTTAACTTATCCCATACAAATCAAATGTCATAAACCCCCACTCTTTTTTATGGAATCTTTGATGTTTAGGACATTGATTTTATGGTATCGTTCCCTCTGTCTTTTAGTTTTCATTATATTTTAATTATATTTGATTATATTTTAAAATTGGCAGTTTTAAAACCACCAAGACTAATGATATTATTTTTTTTTAGCTTTTGTTAAGTTTAATGTCCTTTCTAGGTTTAAGATATCGAGAAGTGATAGGGCAATGCACTTTTGCAATAGGGTGATAGAAGCTTTATTTAAGAAGTTCTATATTATGCACAAGGTTTTCACTTCTTACTGTCCCCAAAAAGAGGCTAGATTGAAGTGTCCAATAGATAAATCAAGTTGATCCTCAGAAAAAATAGTTTAACCTAATAGGATAGATTAGAGCTTTAGGTTGGAAGATGTAGTGTAGGCCTATAGGATAGCCTATAAAGTTATAGTCGATATATCTTCATATTTGTTAGTGTTTCGGAGGCTATGTCATATTTTAATAATTCTACAGTATAAGGAATATTAGGTTATCAAGCATTGCAACATGAATCTTGATGACGTGGGAGTTCCTATAAAGCTACAACTACAACGCTTAAAGAGATGTATAATGACTAGTATGAGAATGCAATGATATACAAGGAAAAGACCAAAGCTTTCTATAGCAATATGATCTCAAGGAGAAGATTTTTTTTATTGGACAAAATTTGCTTCTTTACCATTGTAGATTTAAATTGTTTATATGTAAGTTGTATTCTTGTTGGATTAGTCCTTTTAAGACCAGATGTACATTTAATTCCTTAATTTTCCAATTATATCAATTAATTCCAAATTCACTACTTGTAATCAATCAAACTAAAATTTAAGGTATAAACGTTTCACAATTCACATCATGAATGTTTTAATCTTTTCATACCCTGGAATGATTCAATTGAGTGAATATGCATTCTTTATAATATATACAAAATAATAATTCATAATTCATGTGTGTATGCTAATGATACGCAGGTGAATGAAATGCAATTTATGAATTCCTAATGAGAACTAAAACTCTAACCGTCAATATGGAGAATGAGTTATTACAACTTATGTTCTAAATAAATTTTTGTCCAAATCAGTTGACAAGATACCATAAGAGATATGGATTAGTACAAGAACAAGATTGTCACAATTAAATTTTTTGGTATGTGATGCTTATATGAAGCGTGCTATACCATATAAGATATAGATTGGTAGAAAAACAAGATTGTCACAATTAAATATTTTGGTATGTGATGCTTATATGAAGCATGCTATATTTGATAAGCTTCAAACTAAATCAAATAAATGCAAATTTGTGGAGTATCTAAAAGAGAGTACCAAATATCAATTTTACCATCCTCTTGAGCAAAAAATGTTTGTCTTAAGAGATGCTACATTCTTAGAAAGAGAATATCTTCTCAAAGAAATTAGTGGGAGTGAGGTAAAACTTAGAGAAGTTCAAGAGCCATAAATTCACATTGAGATGGAACAAGAGCATCAAGTTGATATATTACAACCAAGTTAAAAAATTTCTCAACAGGAATTTGCAGGAGGATATGTATATGATACAACCTAAAGGTTTTTATCTAATCAAGTATGCAATTTGTAAAAGTCAATTTATGGACTTAAACAAGCGTAATGAATTTGGAACATCCATTTTGATGAGACAATTAAAGAGTTTGATTTTATCAAAAATATGAATGAACCATGTGTTTATAAAAAGGTTAGTGGAAGTGCATTCATTTTCCTAGTGCTATATGGGGATGACATATTGCTGATTGGAAACAGTATACCTATGCTTTGATTTGTAAATATTTTCTTATCTAAGAACTTCTTGATAAAATATATGGGAGAAGCAACCTATATTTTGGGAATAAAGATTTATAGAGATAGATCAAAGAGGTTGCTTAGGTTGTCCCAATCCACATCATAAACAGAGTGCTAAAGAGATTTAGTATAGAGAATTCCAAGAGGGAATTCTTACCTATGTTGCATGGGATTTTTTTCTCATAGAGTATGTGTCCAAGGACACAAGAGGAGAGAGATAAAATGAATTGCATTCGATATGGGTCAACAATTGGATCAATCATGTATATGATGCTACATACTAAACTAGATATTTCTTATGCTTTGAGTATAATGAGAAGGTTTCAAGCCAATCCAAGTGAGTGTCATTAGATGGTTGTGAAAAATAACTTAAAGTACTTGAGACGAACCAAAGATGTTTTCTTGGTCTATGAAGGAGCTAAAATGAGAGTTCAAGGATATTCATATACTAGTTTTTGGTCAGATACCAATAATAGTAGATCACAATCAGGGTACATCTTCATAATAAATAGTAGTGTGGATCAATCATTGCAGATTTAACAATTGAGGTAGAATACATTTGCAATATTAGAGGCAATAAAGGAAGCGGTTTGGATTAAGAAGTTCATTACTGAATTTGGAGTGGTTCCTAGAATTATTAAGCCTATAGTATTGTACTGCGATAACAACAGTGCTATTGCACAGACAAAGGAACCAAGGTCTCATCAACGATCCAAACATATACTAAGGAAGTTTCACTTAATTAGTCGGATAGTAGAGCAGTGAGACAAAACAATGGAACGAGTTCTTACTGAAGAGAGTCTAGTAGATCCTCTCACTAAGCCATTGTCTAATAAGAGACATGATCAATAGATAGACGAATATGGTATTAGATACATAAGCGATTGGCTTTAGTGCAAATGGGAAATTGTTAGTTTATACCATTACAACCAATTAGTTGGTTGCAATTTAATGTATGACATTATTATTTAATTAATAAGGCATTCTTTATCTTTTCTTATTAAGTTAATTGCATATGATGTTTTAATACTAAAGGTAAAATCCTTGGAATAATTAGTGTGAAATTGAAATTATAGTGAGATAATAATCATGAGATTCAGTTTAAATTTATGTATTGTTCCTAAATGTTCCTAGTTATAGTTTCATTAAGAATGGATTTTGTTGAAACAGTAAAACTAGCGTACATTATGCTTCTTTCCCATAAAGAAAGTAATTAATCTCATAAATTAAAGTATAGAGATACTTATAACAAATGTGTGAGTGCTTATTGGAGAATAAGTCACTGAATTAAACCAACAATGAGAATTCCAAATGGAATTTTACTTATGTGTCTATGGATTTCCTTATAATGATGGTTGTATAATTGATCCTTAGACTTAAGGCTACCAAGGTATATCTTTTTAGAATTGGTGTGTTTTGTTGCTACTTATGAACTGTCCTAGCATAATTCAATCAGTTGTAATAGCTCGAGTTCCAAAACTTACTAAGGGTTAGAATCTTAGACTATTGAGTCATGTCATTTAAGAATTTATGAAGTGCATTTCATTCACATGCATAATATTTGCATATACACATGAATCATGATTTAGTAAACATTGTTAAGATTTTATGTGCACTCAATTGACTTATTCTGGGGTATGAAGGATTTAAAATGATCATGATGTGAGATATGTATTGCTTATGTCTTGAATTTTGGTTTATTGGATTATAATTAGTAAATTTGGAATTAATTGTTACAATTGGAAATTTGATAAATTAAAATGTACATTTAGTTTAGGAAAATGTCAAATTGACACATAGAAATTTAGGATGACTAAGCTGTTAAAATAAGTTACACATGGCAATAGAATTGAGTGACATCTGGCATAAACAATTGAGTGAAAAATGGCTTAGAGGTTGAGTGACAAATGGCATAATATAATAGTGACATTTGATAGCTTTTTTAATAGTACAAATGGAATGCGTGCATAAGGACAAATGTCATTATGAAATGGTGACATCTAACACCTAATAAGTTAAGCTAATGCAGAAGTGATTCTGCTGTGTTCATTCTTCTCCTCTCTTCCCTTTCACCACCGAATTATCCACTCTCCCATAGCTATGAAATTTTGCTTTTATTTCGTTCATCACCACCCCAAAATCTTGACAAGATTATGTATCAAGAAAGCTATATGTTGTTGTCTTTCATCTTGTTATTTTCTTGTTGATGAAAACCCTTCAATTTTTACCTTGTATTTGAGATGATCTTGCATGCATATAAGGCAAAGTATACTTGATGAATTGAGATGGAACTTGAGTTTAACAAGTAATTAAATTACTAATCTTTGTGGCACATTGTAATAGAAAGTTTATGTTGAATGAATTAGGATGGATTGCATGTCATGTTGATGATGAAGTGTGTTGGAAAATGATATATGAATTGGATGCTTTTCTATTTTGTTTTTTTATGCATGAGAACTGTAGGCTATAGGTTGCTATATGGGTGATTTAGATTGAGTTTTGAAGTTTAAATGAAGGTGAATTTATGATAAATAAAGGTGCTAGTGAAGTGCTCTTGAATTTGAAAAAAAAAACTAGGATTACATATATGATGAGATTAAGTGAATAAAAGTTTCTATTTTGTTTTTGTATGCATGAAAAACCTAGAATTTATGAGTGTTAAAGAAATGAAGGTGTTCTTATGAATGCAAATGTGATCTAAATGATATGAGTAACATGAACTAGGTAGATTAAATAAGAAGTTAGAAATTATATGAAATATATTGCTAGAAAAGGTTAGTGAATGTATAATTGATGAAACTTATTTAAGATATAAACCTAATCACAAACTAGATGTGTACAATCTAAGATGTTTGAATGGTCAAGATTTATGAATAAGGACACATACCTAAAAAGTCAATTGAGCATGCGTTAAACATGTCTCATATATATGTGTGCATGAGTGAATAATCATATGATTAATCAACTTAGTAATATGTGAACTATACGTGTATTATATGACTTTAGATGCTCAAGTAAATTATCAGTATCCAGACATTACCGGATCATCAAGGCAATAGCTTTTCTAGAGCGTACTGTGACTTAACTTAAATGTTTCTCACTATGATTGAATTAATTTTGGTTAACTTTCAGTTATTAAACTATTACTTATATGATTGCTATGATTCCAGATATTATTGGTCTACAGAGTTTGATACTTGGGACTGTATATGGAAGTATTTTCAAATTGTATATGTAATATAGAATGTGTACTAAACTGAATATTGAATGTGAGACTCAAGTCTAAAGGATGTGATAAATGACATGAGCACATTGAATAAAAAGTATTAATAACATATTATGTGAATTAATGCATTCCATTACATTGATATGCATGATTAGATAAAGTAGTTTTGACTAAAGTGACCACTGTGAAAAAGAGCTTTAAGCTTAGGAATTGTGCACAAAGAGCCACAGACTCAGTTAATAATGAGTACAATATCCACAATGGATACGACACAATAAATAAAATCTCAGTCACAACAAAGTAAATAAAAATGGAGTCACATGCGCATTTGCATATATATATATATATTTAAATGTATCATATGAATAATTGAGATGAATTAATGGATTGTTCTAAAATAGTATTAAGAAATGTTTGTATACAAGTTGTACTTGTACCTGATGAAATATGAAAAAATGTGATGTGGGATTTGTTACTGAATGATGTGTTAAACTTCTTGAAATTGGTTATATACTTGACTTTGTGTTCTGACTGGAGTGAGAACATGGATGATAGTTTACTCACTAAGTTCGTAAACTCATCAAAATTGCAACATTGATTTTCAACTACAAAGGAGTTATAGCTTCTAAGGTAACCAAGTAAAATTCTAGTACTATCATTTTGAGAACAAGAAAAGCTTAAAGGTCTGGTCTGCTGATATCTGAGGAGTCTAGTTAGGATGCATTTGTTTAGCTTCTCATTTCATGTTAAACATTTTGTATGGAGTTGTAAACTCTCAAATGTTATGTATTCTAAATCCATGGATATGAATAGTAATGGCACAATGTAAGTAAGTTTATTTTGTGAATGAAATATCAAGATTTGATCATGTTGAATACTTGTGTTATGTGTGATGCCATAATAAGTTTATGTGACTATTCTCACGTACCATTCTTATAGGGTTTGTTCTCGTATATCCTCTAGATGTTCGAGCATATGCTCTATAGAAGTGGTATGTTACAATTTTGGTATTAGAACATGATTTGACATCTATAAGGACATATATAAGCATTTAAACCTAACATATAGTGAGAGGCTTGTATAGTGATCATAACTATTTTTTGTTATAGGTTATCCGCTATAGGAGATCGAGTCATAGAATTAGTTGATCTTAAGTCTAAAAGAGCCAATAGAGAGTCCTCAATACCTTAGTCTTACCAAATGCCTCAGATAGTTCCTGAGAGGAGAGAAAGGAGATATGATAAACTTAGGAAGCAAGGGGGTGTAGATTTCTATAGAAGTACAAACCTTGCTGAGGCAGAAGGGTGGCTGGAAAGAATGAAGAGGGTATTTGATCAGATGGACTATACGTCTGATGAAAGGTTTGACTACACTATATTGTTACTTTAAAGTTCGGCTTATTAGTTGTAGAAGACTGTTCCTTGCAATTTTGCCCGACCTTGTAAACTAACATGGGAGGACTTTTTGAAGTTCTTTAAGGAGAATTGTATGCGAAAGATTTATTTGGATAGGAAGATGAAAGAGTTCCTAGATCTAAAACTGGGAAATCTAACTTTAGTCGATTATGAGTTGCAGTTTAATGAATTAATAGCTATGCTACTACTTTAATTTCAACTGAGCAGGACAAATTTAGGCAGTTTGAGGATGGACTGAATATGGAGATCAGGACGAGATTGGCTATTACCAATCTTAGTAGTTTTGCTGAGCTGCAAGTAGTTTCAATCCGAATTGAACAGTTGCTGAAGGATGGACAAGAAAAGTATAGGCACGAGTTCAGAATTAAGAGGCATCGTGATTCTCAAGTTGATTTTGTTAGGAGATTCAGTAAATGCCAAAATAAATCATTTCAATCATAGACTAGATCGAGATAGTCAGGGTTTAGATCGAGAGGCAGTTTTGTTCATATTAGTAGTGGTAAAGGTCATTTATCTAGAGGGAAAACACAACAGATACCTAGTTGCAAGCATTGTGGTAAGAAACATGGTGGAGAATGTTGGAAGATATCAAGAGCTTACTTGCATTGTGGCTCTTTTAAGTAGCAGATTAGAGAATGTCTCGCAAATTTAGGAGCATAGTCTGGAGTAAGAGGAGGACCAATGACTGAGATGACTACCTAGCAAAGTAGAGCTAATGGAGCAGGACAGAGAGGCAGAGGTAGGGGTAGAACAAGTTCAACAAGTCCTAGTGTTAGAACTGAGGTATAGAGTAACCAACTGCAGTCCTAAGCCGGGATCTTTGCTATTACCAGACAGGAGGTACTGAATTCTCTAGATGTTGTTGTAGGTTTGTTACATGTCTTTCAATTTGAGCATTTGTATTTTAGATCTAGAATATATGCATTCATTTATCACAACACATTTGGCATCTCAACTACATTGTGAGAGAGAGACGTTGAAATGTAACTTAGAGCTAAGTACATAGGTAGGTAGTAGTACTATAGTGATTGGAAAACTATGTAAAGGGTGTATTATTTAGGTTGACCAGGCTGAGTTGAAAGTTGATTTCATAGTACTACAATTGAAAGAGATAGACCTCATTTTAGGTATAGACTAGCTTGCTACTCGTAAGGTTGTAATGAATTGTTGTACTAAAAAAGATATTCTTAAATCTCCTAATCAATCAAGAATAATATTTCAAGGTTTTAATCAATCAGTGCTAGCCAGATTAATTTCATTAATGGGTGCATTTAGGCTTATTCGAAGTGGATGTGAGACTTATTTAGCCTATGTGACTGATATCCGAATTGAGCAGATAGTAAAAGATATTCCTGTTGTTGGAGATTTCTTTGATGTGTTTCCCACTAAATTACTGGGATTACCCCCCAGATAGGGCGATGAAGTTTACTATTGGCCTTGTTCCAAGTATTGCTCCTGTATCTATTTCTCCATATAGGATGACACCTGTGAAACTTAAGGAACTTAATACTTAATTATAGGAGTTGTCATATAAAGGCTTTATTAGGCACAATATGTCACCTTGGGGAGCTTCAGTTTTGTTTGTGAAGAAGAAGGATGGGACTTTGAGACTATGCATTGATTATAGACAATTGAATTAGGTAAAAATGAAGAATAAATATCACTTACTGACAATAGATGATTTACTTGATTAGTTACAGGGAGATCGGGTGTTTACTAAACTAGATTTGAGGTTAGATACTACTAGTTAAAAATAGCATAAGTTAATATACCAAAGAGTGCATTCAGAACTAGATATAGGCACTTTGAATTTACGATGATGCCTTTTAGGTTGATGAATTCACATGGCAGCATATGTTATGCATCCTAGTATTAACAAGATGTATAGTACTCTAAAACAACATTTTTGGTGGCCGGTGATGAAGAAACAAGTGGCTAAGTATATTGTTAAACATTTGGCATGCTAATAAGTTAAGTCAGAACATCAGGCTCTAGTTGGGAAGTTACAGTCATTACCTATTATGGAGTGGAAATGGGAGAGGATCACAATGGATTTCATTATGGGTTTGCTAAGGACTCCGAGGCAACATGATGTTATATAGGACATTGTTGATGATTGACAAAAATTGACTCATTTCTTACCTGTGCACGAGAATAACACATTAGATTAGTTAGCTTAGAGGTATGTAAATGAGTTAGTGAGATTACATAGAGTTCCAATATCTATTGTATCAGATCAGGATCTGAGATTTACTTTTAGATTTTGGGGCAGTTTACAAACAGCATTGGGTAGAAGTTAAATTTTAGTACAACATTTCATCCTCAGACAGACGGATAGAGTGAGAGGACAATTAAAAACTATTGAGGATATGCTCAAAGTTTGTGTTTTGGAATTTTCAGGAGCATAGGATCAATATGAAGCTCTCGTTGAATTTGCATATAACAATCATTATCATAGTGGTTTCATATGAAGCATTATATGGTAGAATGTTGGACCCCAAATGTTTCTTAGAAGATTGAGCTATTAATGAGAAATTTTGGTGATTAGTCATAAGTAAAGAACAAACGATGAAAAATTTTCAAATTAGAAATGATAGACAAGAGTAAAGTAGCGAATGAGAAATGTGGATAGATTCATGTCTTGCTTTGGTGTTTTTGTGAATAAGATATTTCGAAATGGGAAGAATTAAGGTAAAAGTTAGAAGCAACAATGAAATTGAATTTGTGTAGTAAGTTGATGAGGAATATGTATATATGTGTATATTCTATCTTTGGTATTCATCATTAGTCATGGATTATAAATTTCTTTATGGGTGATATTGATTTGAAAGGAAGTTGAGAATGAGGAGTAAATGAAGTAGAAAAGGTGATCTTAGTATGATTTGTGTTAAGGAAAGATTGTAAAAAAATGGGTTGTTGATCTGGAAAATGTTTACTGAGTGTGCTTCGGTCTGTTAGCCACAACTTTTTCTCTAGTTATTCAAACGAGATGATTCTTGATCTGGATTAAACTAGAAACATATGGCTACATTTCTTATAAATACATAGAATTTAAATTATGCCTTTAATAATCTCAAAATTTGTCATGAAGTTGAGAATTGGGTGTAGTACATTGGATGAATGTAAATTCATGTTCTTAATTTGAGGGAAACTATAGATCTATCTAGGCTAGGTTATAGAAAGTTTTCTTCTCAGAAGTTGTATTTATTTTTTCTAGCTTTCCAACGATATATAGTATGGAATTTTTGGATTTCTAGGTCAAAAGTTATGGTCCTTGTAAAGGAAGATGTATCTTCTATCTTTTCACTTCTTCTATGTTTTGTATCTTCTATATTTTGCTTCTTCTGTGTTTTTCTTCTTCTGTGTTATGTTTCTTCTTCCTTTTCGCTTCTTTTGTGATGATGTCATCTGCTTCTGTGTTTCTTCTATGATTACGTCATCTTCTTCTGTGTTTTGCTTCTTATGTGATGGCATCATCTTCTTTTGTATTTTGCTTCTTCTGTAATGACGTCATCTTCTTCTATGTTTCTTCTGTGATGACGTCATCTTTTTCTATGTTTTGTTTCTTCTGAGTTTTGCTTCTTCTGTGTTTTGCTTCTTCTATGATGACATTATCTTCTTCTGTGTTTTCCTTCTTCTACCTTTTTGTTTTTTCTGTGATGACGTCGTCTTCTTCTATGTTTTGTTTCTTCTGTTTTTTTTCACCTAGCCTATCTTCTGTTCCATTTTTAACCTATCTAACGATAGAATCTATCTTCAAGGTCTTCATGAAAGTTGTAGATCTTGAAGTCCTCTTTCGAACCATATAAAGAACACCTTAATCTAATATCTTTAGGGAAAGTTATAGCAATTTTGTTGGATCAGAAAAAGAAAGCATGTTATATTTGGAGAAACGGTAGATTTCAAAACTTTTAAGAAATCATTTTTCCA
>JAOSBK010060056.1:0-16096 GCA_027568895.1 Erythroxylum shatona
CGGACAATACTGATTAATGGGGTACGCGGTGGGTAATCCATCGGTACCTGGATCTGGGGTGGGTCATCCATCCGGGTGCAACAAAAACTATATTGATATTATAATGAGTTTAAATCATTAAGACTACTATCATATTACAATATGAACAAAAACTCCCTAATTAAGGCATTATAACTGTCTATAAGATAGACAACAACAAGAAATAACTATAGGCACCACTTATCCCCCTATTGTTGGTACTTGGGATTTTTCTTTCTCTTTCTTGCTATTTTTCTTTTTGCAGTTTTGCATTGCACACAAAAATCTCCTGGAAAGTCAAGGACTTGGGCTGAAACTAATGGGAATCACAATCCTCTACTGCTAAATCTAAATTGCTTTCCCTAGGGAACCTATTGTCACATAAGTAGAAGAATTACAATTCAATGCCAAAACGTGCTTTGCCCGAAGATGTTCTTTTTTCTGGGAGATGAACCCTGACTTGCCATCTATTTGACATTGCTCTAAATAATATGAGGCGAAGTGAATCATTCCACCATCTAGACTATCCATATTATCTACACTAAAGTTGTCCATAGATGTTTGTTCTTGCACTGCATTGACAATCTCATTCTATTGAGTAACCATTACAACTCTCCCAATTTCTTGTTCCTCAGTGATTTATGTTTGGTCCGAACTTTTGCAATGGACTGGTCCTTTCTCATTCTCAACATAATCACCAGTTGTCTTACTTTGCATCAACAGTACCAGCATACTCTGCCAACTTTGGGCTCTCATAACTAGGATCACCCTGATTTTGACTTCCAACCACTTTAGGCTGCACCCATGTTTCCCTATCGGTTGGAGGAATCTTGGTAATCTACTCATGAACCTCCCGATGAACTCCAATACCAGTTTCAACTTCGACAATTGACTGTTTAATCCCCATTAACTCCTCTTGCCAACCTATTTTATACCTCCTCCCAGATGGAACCCATTTCTTGTCAGGATTGTATGGCTTCCATAGGTATGATAGTTGTATTTCTCCTTTCACCCTCTCCCTAGATTAACTAAGTACTATAATTGGAAGACCTGGTAGCGTAGCCATTCGACTCACTTCTATGCATATTTTTGCATATCCTATCTTACTCATACCTAATCTTTGTGCATCCATACTCAATGGTGTTTATCCAAGGAACTAGTAAGAAAACTTAACCCTTCCATAGTCCACAATTTAAGCGGTAGGTTATGGAAATGTATTCAAATTGGAAAAACTTCAACACATTCCCTATTAAATGCAATCCCTAGTTTCCACTTCTGTAGGACATGGGTTGTCCCCTGATATGCCAAGGATCCATTCCAATTATTTCATTCAGATTACCATCTGAAGAAAATTTGAATCTAATTTTGCCATCATTAGTGAGTAGATTTTTCTCCAAACCTTGTTTAATCGATCGTGCACTAGCATAGGCTTTAATAACTAGAAATGTAGGACGTTTGCTCTAGAATGGTCCCACTAATACATTCGATCAAACTCTTTCACCCGCTTTTAGGAGATCAAGTGAGGGACAACGCCATCTTTTATGACATTAGGGTAATGCTTCATTTGTACCTTGTGTTTCTGGAATTGAAGTTTTTTGCTCCATACACCATCAGTCGAGGAAGCCCATAGGACGTAGATACTCCAAATACACCAATGCCAACGCCATCTCTAGGTTCTGCTCTCTATGTGACTTCTCGCGAGAGAGTAGAGAACTCCTCCACAGCTTGAGTAAGTGGCCCACCATTGTCAGTAGTGGTGGAATCTAGCACCATAGGATCTGGGTCGTATCAAGTTACCGAAGCTCTCATGGGTCTAAAACATCTTATCCCTTGCTGTCAGTAGCACTCTTGCCATTATTCCTCACTATCCCTTGCCTCAGATTTGGAGCCTCACCTCAGATATGGAGCCTTATTGTCCCTTTTTTACACTTGTCGCTTCCAGTCCCTCTATGTAGGAACTAGTTTTGCAGAATGTTTCTTTAGGGTGGGTCACTGTTGGGGGAGTGTGCGTCACTGTCAAAGAGGGTGGGTTAATGGGAGTTCAGATCTCCTGTCCAATATTATGATGTCTTATTGTGTCCAATGAATCTCAGCCATTTATTTATGTGGATTCCATGTAGGTCCCGCGTGGGTCGCACAAAATAAATGGTTGAGATTTCATGAGATAGAATAAGACACGGTAATATTGGACAAAGGATCTGACTCCGGTTAGTGGGGAAGGGTCAGAAAGAATAGGTCGTTGCTTGGGTACAATGGGTCAGTGGGTCTCGGTGGGGGTGGTTGGGACGATGGTGGTGAGGGTACGGCTACTAGCTAGTGAGGAAATTGTCGAGGAGGGTACAACCCGTTTTCAATTATCTATTAATCATTTACTCTCGACAGATGATTGCTTAATCATTTTAGAAGCTTCCGGATGGAGTTGCACTTCTTACTTAAGGAGTTGTTTGGTCATATTATAAATATGATGATCGGCTTATTGCCTTGCACTTCTTGTAATGTAGTGTAGTTTTAACTATAATAAAAATTCCTTTTTACTTTTTAAAAAATGTAAAAATTAAATATTAGATATAGAAATTAAATTCGAAATAAAAAATTTTAAAACCATTCAAAAGCTTTTGATATTCTTAATTATATAATTTTAAAAATAGAAATAGGTTTGTTTGAAATGCTTAAATTATAAAATATTGTTTCTTATTTTTAGAAAATTTAAAAATCATCTTTTTAAATATTTGTAAAATAGAGAAAAATAACATATATTATTCTTAAGCTTGTCCTATTGATTTAAATCAAGTTATCAATACAAACTTAATTTTTAAAATATTATATATAAAGTGATAAGATAAAAAGAAAAAATCAAATTGATTAGAAAATGTCATACTAATTTTATACATTAATCATAGTGCATAGTATGCAAACATTAGTTTGTTTTTTTTTTTTCTAACGAGGAAGCAACATTTGTTAAATAATAGGACGATATCTAATCTTTTATATTTAGGAAGAAAAAGATAAGCAGAAGCAGTAAAAAGAAACGAGAAACGAATAACAAATCCTGTACCAATACGGACCAACAAAATTGAGAAAGTTATGCTATCGATTATTATGGTAATTGGCTCTTTGTAAAAAACAATCCTATCCAGGACAAAAGTAGTAGAATCTATTAAACTTTGAAATATTGGGGAAAGTGCAGGTTGACTTTCCAATTTTAACTACTAAAATGGAAAAAAGGAGAATATATAAATAGAATTGGAAATTATCATTTTAAGAAATAACATAATTTAAACCAACATTTCAAATGAGTAAATGAAAATATAATTTTTGTGAAAAATGATGTATAAAATGGATATTTTTATAATATTCTTTAGTAAATATGTCATATATCATTTTAGATCAAAACTTGTTAACAAAATAAGACTTTGATACTATATTTTTCGAGAAAGAAACAAATTAAAAATTACATCATTAGTTATGTAGAAAATATTGAATACAAATTAATTTTAAAATAAGAGAGGAACTCACTGGAGATCACTGTTACCTTTCAAAATAGTAATATAATAGCATCTTACTGTTACCTTTGAAATTAGTTAGTAATATAATAGCATCTTACTGTTACCTTTCAAAAACAAAACATCGGCTTATTTATTAACAATTCATTTATTCTTCATTGCATATTCTCTATCTTTTTTTCAAGTTTTTATTTTTGTCTCACTTCAAAATGTTTTATATCCTTCTTATTTAGAGGAAGAGTTCATTTATTATTTTAGACCAATTTTATTTATTTTATCATATGAGAATAATCTCATATGATGTTCATGTGAACTACTTACTTTATCCCACTCTCAGTGCCTATTAAGGACAAAATAGGGATGATAAACTATAATTTCGTGAGTGAAGAGAGCATTCTAGAGAGTAAGAAAAAAGAGTGCGATAGAATGTTCATTGATTCGATCGATAATCAAAGGACTTCTAATCGTCAGAAAATTTTAGTATATTCTTCTTAGGACTTACCTCTTCATATCTAAGGTTAAATTTTTACTTTGAGCCCCCTAATTTGGCAAGCTCTATCTAGTCTTGTATCTAAAAATTGGATTTTCCACCTCTTTAAGTGATAATTTTTTAGAATTATTATGCCAAGGTTCCTACTTGATAATTATATTTGCCTCTAGTTAAGATTAAGAGGAACAATTTATTTTATTCACTTGTTTAGTGTAGATTAGTGGAAGTTTTGGTATCATTTGTAAACTATAGATTGATTTACTTCATTTATCATTTTTCTAAGTTTTAGTTAGTATAGATTATCAATTTGACTACACAATTTAGAAAAGATTGTAGTTGTTCATCACTTCGGCTAGCATTTACTTCTTGCTTATGTATATTTTGGTCCCTTCCCTCAACATATTGGTATTAAAGCTTAGTTTTATAGCTTGCGTGGTTTGTTGTGTTGGTTAAGAAGAAAGATAAGAATAGTGTGTATGAAATGATTTATTTAAATTATGAGAATTAATCGTTCTGAAAAGCCAAAATGCAAGAAATCCTTTTTGTGAAGGATTTAGATCAGCTTATTTTATATCAAACAATACTGATTGGTATTTTAGAAAGTGATTAGAAACTTTTAAAATAGAAAGCCATTGGAATAATTAAACAATTTGTTGATATAATTGTCCTCTAACTTATTACCAATGACACAAATACTTATAAATTGTGGGTGAAACTTAAGACCATGTTTGAAAGAAAGAATGCCTTAAGAAAATCATTACTAATGAGGAGAATTGTAAAGTTAAAATATAAAGATGATGATAGCATATTAGTACATTTGAATAATTTTTAGAGCTTGATTAATTAGTTGTCTGCCATGAAAATGTCTTTTGAAGATGAGTTGTAGACTTTGATATTATTTTTCTTATTACCAAAAAATTGGAACACTCTTGATTTGTCGCCTAACAATTTCACTCTAGAGGAAAGTTGATCATAGAGATTGTTAACGCTAGTCTATTAAATAAAGAGACTAGAAGAAAAGAGATGAGTACCCTTCATCATTTAAAGATTAATGTAGCCTAAGAATCCTATAGGGGTAGAAGTAAGATTCAAAAGCTCCACAATAGAGACAATTACAATAAGAGATCAAATTCTAAAAGTAAGATCACCTATCATTACTATAACAAGCCACACCACATTAAAAAATATTGCAGAAAAAATAATTTGGTTAAGGAGAAGAAACAAAATGTAAAAAATATGAGCAAGAATCAAATGACAGGGATACCACAACAATTGATAGTACTGATGAAGAATTATTTTGCTTTGGTAAGCAACGTTGCTTAAACCTTGCTTGTGATAATTGCACTTGGGTGATTGATTTATGTGCCTCATATTATCTAACCTCATAGAAGAGTACTTTTTATCCTACACCAGCAGTAGCTATGGATATGTAAAAATGTAGAATAATAGCTCATCCAAGATTATGGACATAGGTATGTTGTGCTTATGATCATCCACTGGTCATCAGTTGGTATTACGAGATGTCAAAAAATTCCTAACATGAAGTTGAATTTGATTTCATTAGGTGTGCTCAATAAAGATGGCACTCAAATGAATTCAATAAGGAAAATACAAACTCATTAAAGGGAGTTTAATAGTGCTTGAGCAACTAGGTAGATATTTTTGTATATGATGCAAGGTAATTATATTGAGGAGTTGCCATTATGATTAATAATTCCTCTAAAAAGTTATGGCCCAAAAGACCAAATCACATGATTGAAAGAGATAGGCAAGTCCATACCAATAAAAAATTCCTCCTTGATGAATAAGGTGTGTTTTTAAGACCTTATGTTAATTATTTAGCTAAAAAATAATATAGGTATCATTTCATTTATGTCCCTTATATAGAAGAAAACATGTATTAGATCTTATACATAGTAATGTTTGTGTTATAGATGCCAAGTCACATTTTAGTACACTATATTTTGATACTTTTATTGATGACTTTTTTAATTATGGTCATTTATATTAAAAAGTAAAAACCATGTACTATTGACATTTTAAGGGATCCAGACAAGTGTTGAGAGAGAAATAGACCAGAAGCTCAAGTATGTCAGAGCTAATAATGATGGAGAATATAAAGGGCTACTTGAGGCATATTGTAAAGCCCATGATATCAAGCTTGGGAAGACACATCCAAAGACACCTTAGTTAATGACCTTGAGCAAAACTACAGAAGAAAGAATTCAATATATGCTCTCTCATGCGAAGCTACTAAAGTCCTATTAGGTAGAGGCAATGCATATAATGGTGTGCCTTATCAACTACTCTCCTTTAATTCCACTTAATGGTGAAATTTAGAGTAAGTATAGATCAGAAAGCACCTGAGAGTCTTTAGATGTTTTGAATTATTTTCATATTCTTAAAGATGAAGGTTAAGTTTGATAGTAGGTTAAAGTCATGCATCTTCCTTGGGTACTTAGAAAATTAAACTGGGTACAAAAAAGTGGTAAAAATCAAAGATGTTGTATTTATAGAAGACAAGATTACTGAACACTATAAAAAGCCACAAAATTAAAATATTATCTACCGACCAACTAAGATCCAATTTTTCAAATGTTTTCCGAAGACAATAAAAATATCTAAGAAGATTGTCATGGCAATGGTGATGGTGATGATGAAAATGAAGAGCCATTAGTTTAGAATCCCATTACACAACTAAAACTTCAACTAAGGAGGTCCACCAAACAAAGACAACCTTCTTTCATTCATCCAACTAGTGACTATACTTTGTTGAGTGAAGATAGAGAGCCAAAGAGCTACAAAAAGGCTATGTAAAATGTGCACAGTAAGAAGTGGCACAATTTTGTACAAGAAGAGATGATGTGTTTACATAAGAACATGAATTACGAGTTGGTAAGGCTGTTTAAGGGTGAGAAAGTACTCAAAAACAAGTGGGTGATCAAATTAAAAAGTGGAGAAGAAGGCTCACCATATAGGTATAAGATAAGGATCACTATAAAAGGTTATGACCAAAAGAAAGGTGTTAACTTCGATGAGATTTTCTCTCCAATTGTGAATATGTCATCAATCCAGATTATTCTTAGCCGAGCTGCTAGTATGGATTTAGAAATTGAACAAATTGCTATAAAAGTGGCTCCATGATGATTTAGAGGAAAAAAATTATACGGCAAAACTTGAAGGTTTCAAGGTTAAGGGAATTAAGAATTTGGTTTTTACTTAAAAAAGAGCTTTTATGGTTTAAAACAAGCACTTTGATAATAGTCTAAGAAATCCTTTATGCTTGACCATGGGTTCCACAAGACATATATAGATCTTGGTGTATTTATAAAAACTATGTTAGGGTGATATTATCATTCTTATATTATATGTTAATGATATGTAGATTATGGATTATGATACCAAGAAGATTGGTGACATGAAGAATGCATTAAATAAATCCTTTGAATGAAGGAACTTGGCCTTGTAAAGCAAATTATAGGTATACAAATATCCCCTAATAAGAAGAACAAGTATTTCTGGTTATCACAAGAAAGATGCATAAAGTGCTATAAAGTTCAATATAGACAAGGATAAACTCATGAATTCTCCATTTTTAGGTCACATTAAATTGATTTCTAGTCAGTGTCTTATAAGTGATGAAGTAAAAAAAGAGATTTAAGGTGTCTTATACATCTACCATGGGATGTTTAACGTATCCCATAGTAGGCACTAGGCCCAATATAGCTCACACAATTAGGGTTATTAATAAGTTCATTAGTAATCCTTAAAAAGAGCATTTGACAATAGTGAAATAAATTCTCAGGTATCTCAAAAGCACTTTTGGAGTGCGTTTGTGGTTTGGTCCTTAACTACTTATGTTAGACTTTTACAATCTTTGTATTCTACTATTATCTTTGACCACAAAAACTGATAAAGATGTTTTGATTTTGTAAGAAGTGAAGATAGAAGAAAAATAAAGAACACTAAATTTTACTTGGTTTGATAGCTTAAATGCTATCTACATCCAAGGATCTCATTCTTGTGGTTCTACTAGTATCAAGAAAAGAGCAAGTTATTAGAGATTAAGTGTTTTCAAAAACACCTGCAAGAGGTTTATGAACTCTCTCTAGTACCCTCAGATAAGTACTCTAACAGCTTTTAAACTTTCACTCTATTCTTTTCGTAAATCACTCTCAGACTATTGATTACAATAAATTTGTTCAATGTATTCTATATGTATATAAAACTGAAACTTATGCCTGTCTTATATAGGAATAAGTAGTAGTTGCATCTGGTGATGTCTTCATTTATGAGGTACATATCATGTGCCCTCACGTGTTCAACTTATACTATTGAATTGTTAATGCGATTGCATTTGATAATGCTTCTGTCTTGTCCCTCTCATGTGAATCTCACATGTCTCACTTAGACATATCATTATTCTTTTGTTCCTTAATCAGAAAGTCTTTCCCTCTTTCTTCTTTGATGTTCAGATACACATTCTTCACACATATCTTCGAATCTTCAAATTTGTCTTATGTTTGTTGTATCTTCATTGAAGATTGATGGAGAATTGGTGAATATCACCATATTTGTTCCCTCCTTCTCCATTAATCTTTGTGAAGTTCATCGATCTATGAGTGTATTAGAAACCAAAAAACCCTAGCTTCACCAAAAAACATGAGATTGAGAGAAACAAACTTTGATTGTTGTCGACTTCAAGGGGCTTCACCTATCTGTAGATAATCTCTACAGAAAGTGAATTTCTTTGGAGTCACAACCTTTGTACCAAAGTTAGATGGGTTTAATCACTTGCGATTTTTTCTAGAGTGAATACCCCTTGTGAGATTCTGTCTCTGACAAAATGAAGTCGTACATTAATGTGTTTGGATCTCTTATATAGTACTGCGTCTTTATTGAGGTAAAGTGTACTCTAACTATCTGTGTATATTATTGATTTTATGATGCTGATTTTGATTTCCTTTAATATGCCTGATAACTATGACAACTTTTTTACTCCTTCAGTAATTGCAAAATATTTTGCCTCTATAGTAGATAGAGATACTACTGGCTGTTGTTGTGATTTGCAACTGATTTTATTTCCTGATAATGTGAAAAAGTATGCTGAAATTTATTTCCTAGTATCTTTGTCTACTGCATAATCTGCATCCATAAAGCCATATAAGGACATATAATTCCATTTAGCTAGTTTAGCTTTTGAAAAGCATAATCCGTAATTAATAGTTCCAGGTAAGTATCTGAGAACACCCTTCAGTCCTTGCCAGTGTTCAAATCCTGGATTGGCCATAAATTTACTTAGGATACTAATAGCATAGGCTAGATCAGGTTTTGTACATAGCAAGATGTACATTATACTTCCAACTCCAACATTATAGGGATAGTGTGCCATAGCTTTCTGTTATTATTCTGTCTTAGGACTCTTATTATATACCATCTGTAGATGTGATCCTATAAGAATAGAACTTGGTTTAGCTTGTTCCATGTTGAACTGAGCTAGAACTTTTCTGATATTGTTTCTTTGAATAAGTTATATCTTTCTTTCCCTCCTTTTTCTAATTATCTACATTCCTAGAAGCTTTTATGCTTCTCTTATACGCTTCATCTCGAAGTGATTACATAGTTCAGTCTTTACCTTTTCAATTCTGATCAAGTCTTCTCCTGTAATGATTAAATCATCCACATAGACCATCATAAAGATTGCTTTTATCTCTTCTAGGTTCTTAAAGTATAGGCAGTAGTCATATGAACTTCTAATAAAATTCATACTAAATATCCTCATGGAACTTTTTATTCAACTGCCTAGGTGCTTGTTTAAGTCCATATAGGGATTTTTGTAATAGATAGATATAATCTATCTTTTCCTTATCCTCAAAGCCAACTGGTTGCTTCATGTAGATGGTTTTCATATAGGAAGGTTGTTTTGACATCCATTTGATGGATTTCCTAGTTATAAATTGTAGCTACTACTAGGATGAGTCTTATGGTCTTAAACTTGACTATTGGTGACAAAATTTCCTTCTAGTCAACTCCCTCCTTCTGTCTATATCCCTTTGTTACAAGCCTAACCTTGTATATATAAGGTTCTACTTCTATAACTCCTTCTTTTATCTTAAACAACCATCTGTTTTCTATTAACTTTTCTATTAGAGAAGAATACTCCTTCTCACAAGCCATCTTCCACTGTTTAGCATCCTTTTTGCTCATGGCTTCATCATAGGTTTTAGGAGCCTTATAATCTATGGATTTAGCAACAAGACATGCAAATTCAGCTAAGTTTGAGTTTGTGTATCTTCTATTAGGAATTCTTTGTCTCTGTTGCCTGTCTCTAGTAGCTAATAGTCTTGTAGGGCTTCATGAGGGTTATTAATAGCTATGTGTGAGGCTATCTCCTCAATTTCACCTTTTATTTCTTTAGTCCCTTATTCACAATGAATAGGGCCTTGCACAGGTTCCTCATCATGAGAATGTATGATGCCTTCTTCTTCTATTTCTAGTGGCACATAGAAGGGGACTGAATTACTTGGTGATCCAAGTTACTTCTGAACTTTCTTTTGTAAGTCAGAGTTTGGAGAGTTCCTGCACAGGAAAGGAAACTCATTTTCCTTGAAAATCACATCTTTGCTAATAATGGTTTTGTAACCTCCTTATTGAAGTAGTAAAATCTTGTAGCCTTTGACTCCTTCTGAATAACCTAAAAATACTCCCTTTATTACTCTAGGTTCGAACTTACCTTCCTTCTGATGTGTATATGCATTACATCTAAATGTCCCAAGGTGAGTCAGTTTAGGTTTCTTCCCATTCCATACTTCTTGTGGAGTTTTGTACTCATTACCAGAAGTAAGTAATTTATTCACTAGGTAGGTTGTAGTCTTAATTTCTTCTCCCCATAGAGATTGTGAACAACCTGACGATAGTAGCATACACCTAGTCTTTTCTAGGAGTGTTCTATGGAGCCTCTTAATTACACCATTCTGTTGAGGTGTAACTTTAACTGTCTTATGCCTTAGAATTCCTTTCTTACTGTTGCAGTCTTCAAACTCCTTATTGTAGTATTTTAGTCCATTATCTGTCTTTAGGCATCTCAACTTCTTTCCGGTCATATTTTCCATTAGTGTATGCCACATGATGAAGATTTCTAATGCTTCATCTTTCCTCTTAGTAGGATAGACCCAATATTTCCTAGACTTATCATCTATAATTGACATGAAAAATTGGTTCCCTCCTACAGTGGACACTTGAGCTGGCCCCTAGAGATCACAGTGAGCATATTCTAGGATCTGTTTAGCCCTCTTTGCTCCCATTTGGAAACTGGTTCTGTGATGTTTTCCTAACACACATGATTCACAAAAATCTAACTTCTTTATATCTTTTTTTGGAATCAGTCCCTGTTTTGAAAGATGGAATAGAGTCTTGTTCCCTACATTACCCAACCTTGAGTGCCATTGTTTAGTTGTATCGTGCTCTACATTTTGTGTAGTTAGGTTCATTTCGGTAATGCCAATCATATAATATAGCCCACCTCTTTCAACTCCTCTTATGATCACTCGACCATTCTTTAGGATTTCTCTAAGTCCATCCTTAGATCTAATCTGAAAGCCTTGTTTGTCAAACATGCTTTCATAAATGAGATTCCTCCTTATTCTAGGCACAAATCTGACATTGGTTAGGGTTCTCCTCTTCCCATCAAACATGTTAATAGAGACATTCTCAATCCCTTCAATCTTTTGTTGCTCAGAATCTGCCATCTTTACTTTGGCAGTGACTGGTTCAAATGTTATGAACCAGTCTCTGTGAGGAGTAACATGTATGGTACATCCAGAGTCAAAGATCTACTCACTACTGAGATTAATATCTCATCACCACTTGAGTCTTCAGGTTTCTCCACATTCCCAGCATGTCCACTTTGTGCAGCCTTGTCTCTTCTCTTCTTTTTGCAATCTCTTGCAAAATGTCCCTCATTATCACAGCAGAAACAATTCTTGCCTTTAGCCTTTTTCTTCTTTTCTTCACCTTCTTTGGTGTGCTTATCCTTGCCATTCTGTTTCTGCCAATTTCCTTTCTTGTTATTCTTTTTCCTGACTTCTTATTTTGATTATTTTTAATGAACATCACTTCTTATTCCTTTTTGAAAGGATTAATGTCCACTATTTCTTCCATTAGTGAGTCTAACACCCTTTTAATAGTTAGAGATTCTCTACTAGCATGCTTGATCACTTTCTTGAAAGAATTGAACTCAGATGGTAAAGTTTTTAGAATGATGACTTGATGTTCTTTTGAGATCCTTTCACTTGTAACTTCTAAATCTTGTACCAACTTAAAGAAGTAATCCAAATTATCCTCAAAGAAACAATAATGTTCATTTTATAATTAGCAAGATTATGTAAAAGTGTCATCTTATTAGGCAGACATCTTTTAGCATATAGTTCATCAAGTTTTAGCCAAAGTTTCTGTGTAGTATTACAATTCTGCACTTTCCTTATCACAACCAGTGATAAGTGAAGCATTAACTTGTAGTGTGTAAGTCTTTGCATCTTAAGTCTCTTGATAGGGTCAGTCTTTACGTCATACTATTCTTCAATAACACCATAACATTCATAAGACTCAATTAAAGCTTGCATCTGAAGTTTCAATATTGTAAAGTCTTCCTTACTAGTGAAGAGGTCTAGGAACTCTCTCTAGTACCCTTAAATAAGTACTCTAACAACTCTTAAACTTTCACTTTTTTCTTTTTGTAAATCACTCTCAAACTATTGATTACAATAAATATGTTCAATGTATTATATATATATATAAGACTGAAGCTTATATCTGTCTTATATAAGAATGGGTAGTAGTTGCATTCAGTGATGTCTTCATTTATGAGGTAGATATCATGTGCCCTCACGTGTTCAACTTATATTATTGAATATGTTAATGCGACTGCGTTTGATAATGCTTCTGTCTTATCCTTCTCACGTGAGTCTCACATGTCTCACTTAGACATAGCAATATTCTTCTGTTCCTTAATCAGAAAGTCTTTCCTTATTTCTTCTTCGATGTTCAGACACACATTCTTCACACACATCTTCGAATCTTCAAATCTGTCTTCTATTTGTTGTATCTTCATTGAAGATTGATGGAGAACTGGTGAATATTACCACATAAATAGCTACACATATGTTAATATGTCAAGGGATATTAATTCAAGCAAGTTTACTTCTTGGTGCTTGATAGCATCTATAGGGAGAGTTGTATTATGGCAATTGAAGTTATAAAAGTGTGCTACTATGTGGACTACTGATTTATAGTACATAGTAATCAATAAAGTTAGTAAGAAGTTAGTGTGGATGAGAGATTTTTTAAGGAGTTAGATTTGAACTAAGAGAAGTTCCTAGTCTTTTGTAATAGTTTGATTGTGGTCCACGTTCAAAGAATGTTGCTTACCACTATGAATTAAACATTTTTTAGGGAGGTATTGGATTTAAGAAGTGGTAAAAAGAAAAGATATTTGAACTTGTAAATATTAAAACTGACCTTTCCAAAAGAGAAGTTTGTTGCTTGCCAAAAAAAAGTGGCTTAATCAAAACTCCCAAATAGGAATAAGTGGGAGTGATAATGTGTTTTTCTCCTACATGGAGGAAAAGTTCGTATATTATTTTACACTAATTTCATGTGTTTTACCATGTAGGATTAACCTCACATAATGGTCATGCAGTAAGAATTTTGAGGTACCCATTTTACTCCTTAAAGTGCCTCATTAATGGCAAAATATAGATGCCAAAGTGTCTATAACGATTGAAATTCTTTTGGTAGTTTATAAGTCACAATAGAGAGGGAAGAGAGACTTTTACAAAGTGAAAAAAAGAAGAGAAAATTGTTCAACAAAGTTTTCTTTGACTGTAATCAACGATTGAATGACCTTCAATCAACGTAAAATTTTAGTATGTTAATCCTATAACTTACCTCTTCAAATATATTGTCAAATTTTTGTTTTAATCTCTCCACATTAGTAATCTCTATCAAACCCTCCTTGTATACATAGCTTACATTTTTCACTCCTTTGGGTGATGTTTGTTTGCCAAAGTCTATCCTTAATGATTGCATTTAAGTCTAATTAAGTTTAGGAGTGCTAATTTACTATACATAAAGTTCTTTTAACTCTAATTAATAATCAAATGACCTTTGATCAAAGTAAAATTTTAGTATGTTAATCCTAGGATTTACCTCTTGATATCTAATCATCAAATTTTTGTTTTAATCTCTCTAAATTGGTAAACTCTATTAACCTTCTTGTATACAAAATTTATATTTGTAACTCCTTTGGGTGATGATTATTTGCGAAAATTCATCCTTGTTTATTATATTTGACTCTAGTTAAGCTTGGGAGGAATAATTTATGATACAAAAGTTTTCTTTGTCTTTAATCAATGACTGAACGACCTTCGATCAACTTAAAATTTTACTTTGTTATTCCTGGAACTTGCCTCTTCAAATCTAACAATCAAATTTTTGTTTTAATATCTCTAAATCGGCAATCTCTATCCAACCCCCATGGTATATGAAATTTACATTTGTCACTCTTTTGGGTGATGATTGTTTGTTAATGTTCATCCTTAATGATTGTATTTGACTTTAGTTAAGCTTAGGAGGAATAATTTGCTATACCCATTTAATTCTTATTGATTTGAGAAATTTTTACAACCATTTTTTTTCCATAATGAGATTTTTACATAAATAATTATATCTCCTTGTGTTGTGGCTTTATTTTCTTTCACTTATTATTATTTTGATTTTTTTTGTTGGTATTAATTATCCATTTGTCAACACAACTCATGAAAATATTATAGTTATTTATTTCTTCTGTTAACGTCTAATTATTGCTTATATATATTTTGGTCCATTTCTTCAACATGAAATGACAAAAAATAATAATACATGTTATTTCTTCCCAATGAGTGGTTCAATTAATAATGAAAGTTCTACCAAGAAACTCTTAATTTAAGAGTTTTAGTAATGTTATAAATACCATACCAATACTGAAACTAGATTTGGTTCTAGTTCGGTACAATACTGTACCAGTACCGGTCAATACTGGGTACCATTTCGGTAATTTTTTAATTTATAAAATAATTCTTGAATTTTTTTAAAATTGCCAATTAGTCCTTAGATATATTGTACTGTATAATTATAATTTTATATCAACCTTATCCCAAAAGTCATAATAATAGATATTTAAAATAACAACAATTTATTTATGTTTACTAATATTATTTTTCACATATAAATAATAATCACAATTAATATGAAAAAGATCATTTAATCATTATGCAAATACAAAACTTAAAACAATATAAAATATTTAAAAGATTACAATTTAATCATATAATAAATAATAATTATATCAAAATATCAAACAAAAAGAATCATTTTTGATAGATATGTTGTTAATAATAGCTCGATATTGGATTTTAATAATTTGAGTTTCATTATTGGATAAAAGTTTGTCTTATACTCGATAGTTGGAATAGGACCTAAGATGTAACACTAATTGCTCAAATTAGTTATTAAAATCTAAATTATTTAATTTTGTGACTTAACTTACGAAATAAATAAGTTGATTAATTTATATATGTTTAGTCAATATAATTCCAAAAATAAAGAAAAAGAAAAGAAATTACCTTAGTTACGGTGTTGTGTATAAACTTTATTATTCTAATTGATTGGTAACATCAATCATATTTGATTGCTTTATATTTACATGTTGTATGATAATTTTTTAGTGTTGGGTTAACAAGTTTAATATCTGATATTATCTAATATAATTTTAAAAAACTCTAATTGTAGGTATTCTATCTTTGATACAGTTAAACTAGTAATAAAAATTTAGAGAATACTCACTCAAAAACATTTTGAATTAGTATTTATTTAAAATAATTTTGAAAGTCATTATATATTATTGAGTAAATTATAATTTAAATTTAAAACTTTATCTAATTTTATAATACTAGATATAATTATAAACTATCTCAATCAAATATTTAAAGTTTCAATTTATTGCAAATATATTTATTCTTTTATTATTATTAATGTCCTAACAAAAATG
>JAOSBK010060145.1:0-16084 GCA_027568895.1 Erythroxylum shatona
TAAGAATGATTTCTTTCAATTATGTGTCAAATTCTTTAAATTTATTTGATTTTATGATGATATAATATAGATTGAATCTGTTAAAGCTTATAATTCTTTTCTTACCCGATCTTAGCTTTCAATATACCTTTAAAATATTGAAAAATATTGAACCTTGTTAATATTTGGAGCATTACTCAAAGACATTTACTTTACTCAAATAAGATTGTACTTTTGATGAAACCCATAAAAATTTAATTGTTTGATTTTGTAATAAAAAAATAATCCAATGAAAACATTTAACTTTGGAATGTTGGGATAATTCAAAGACTCCATGGTTGGTTGTCTTTAGTCCTTACTCTTACAAATGCCATGGTATTAACCTTAATTAGTTTGCCTTTTATAGAGTAACATCTTTCAATAAATAGATTATTGAATGAAAGAGTTATCAAATAAACAAATTATTTGATACGTGGTATTATGAAATAAACTAAAGTATGTTATAAGTAAATGATATAATTCAATATCTTATATACACACGTAAATATTACTTCTACTATTATATACAAAATTAAAAATACATCACTTGAATTAAATAAATAAATGACATGAACAAGATAGTCATTACATAACATATTACTTGAATATGTCAATCAAACAAACAAGTAATTTGATTTAGAGAGCTTTTTCAATATATAGATTATTGAATGAAAGAGTTATCAAATAAACAAATTATTTGATACGTGGTACTATCAAATAAACTAAAGTATTTTATCATTAAATGATATAATTCAATATCTTATATACACACGTAAATATCCTAGCCATGGAAGCTATACTAAAAGATCAATTTCATTCCCAAAAACATATGAAGTTTATGTCACGACACTGTTAACTCGCGATACTTGACATGTCGGTCTTTGTAATATTGGCTACATAGATGCTTATATGGTTGTCAACAAATGTAAAATGTAAGGTTACAAATGTGATTCGTTCCCATGAATTTGCAAATGGTTTCCCGCTTGCTAACCTGTCAACAAATTTGTTATTGGTTGTAGGAAATTACACACATTCCAGTATATTCATTTGGTGCGAGATTATAGAGAAACTTCAGCAGGTATTAAAATGAAAAGCTCAGATTGTACGTGTTTTCTACTATTACATACAAAATTAAAAATACATCACATGAATTAAAACTTGGCATTTAATTGATAGATAGTCAATTCTGTTAAATTTGCCTTTCTCATAAGGTTTGTTGTGAATGTAATGAAAGTGTTAAAGTTTAAATTAAATGCTCCATGATTTAACTTATATTGTACTCTAAATGTTAGAGTTGAATTGCTCTTTTGTCCATCTCTATTATTGGGTTTGGTCTTTAAAAGCTTTCAAATGATATTTAAAGCATTTGAATTACACTAATCCATTTCAAATGATATTTAAAGCATTTGATCTGCAATCTCTATGCATGTCTTTAGTCATTAATCGAGGAAAATTTTGTAGTGATTTGTCAATAGAGCACTCATTATTTTATCATTGCTCACGCCAAATCTATCTAACACCTTCTCACGCCAAATCTATCTAACACCTTCTCAATATAATTGAATTAATAGAACCATAGTTTTGTAGATCTCTTATCCTTATGAATCTCTACTCTAAAAATCACTTTGAACCTTTTGACAACTTGTGGATAGCCTATCAAGATACATTTATTTGATGTCCAAGTTTGACCTCTTATCTTTGGATTTATGAACATAAGTGAGACAAATAAAAAAATTAACCCAAAAAATCAAATTTATTCCTTGTCCACACTTCTTATATAACTCTTCAATCTAAATGGTGAATTATGTCTAGATATCACGCTCCTTTCAACATTTTTAAAATATTGAGTTTGTGTAAATACTAATATCTACGTACAAGTGCTTAGGTTTTTTGATCCTTTAACCTCAAGTTTCCAAAATTTAAGCTTAGGAAGGACTTAAAAAAAGTTTATCTTTCATAAAGTGTACACAAATTATTTTTTTAGAGAAATCATTAATAAAGGTAATGAACTTCACCTCAAGTCTCAATCCTTTAAATATAGGCAATGCTTATTCCTATCAATATTATAACTAAAATCATTTACATGTAAAATGCGTAAAGAAATAAAATTCTCTCTCATTTTGGTATATGATTAACATCACTCAATATTCTAAGAATACCATTTTGCATATTAATTTTGACTTCTCTTAATCCAACTATTGCATAAGTTTTATCATCACTCAAGCATATAGAATTAAAATTGCTTAACTTGTAAGTTGAAATTTTGAAATATATAGCATAATTTGAGTCATCCTTGTACATTACTTTAGCAAACTGCAGTAACTCATTAGTTTTCCTTTCTCCATTCTACTTCTTCTTATTAAACAATCCCTTTTGAACAGTTAGTTAGATAATGTTCGTGAATTAGGAATTGTGTGAATACATATAAAGTGTAATTACTTAATGTATTGATTGGTGCATTATGAAGAATGTTTATGTTGGATATGGCATGATTAGTTTGCTCAAGTGAGAATGAATGTGCTCAAAATTGGCATCAGAAAATGAATTCATACTTATGCATTATGTCATTATCATGTGATTATGATATTGTCATAATTCGAGACCATTAATTGTCCAAGGAATTTGATAATTAATCATGTGGTGAAGGTAATGTCATGTTTTAGGGTTATGGTATTATATGTGGTTTATAACTTTTACGAGACATGTAGTATGGAGACCAAACTTGCGTTTTGGTAACTGGTTGTTATAGAAGTGTGCTTTTATTGCAGGGGGACCCTTATTTCATAAGGGGGATGCCCGTATTATAGGGAAAATGCTGCCGAAATTACAATAGAATCCTCTTATATGATGATTTTGAAATTAAAACATGAGCTCATTAGTTTTAACTTATGATCTTATTTTGCATGATACTTATAATTATGGTGATTATTGAGGATATGTCATGATGGTTGAATTATTTGAGTATAATAAATGTTATTCATTGAGTACAATATTTCATAGCAATTGTTTTTATATATCTCGCTTTCTAATTATGCTATGAATGATTTTTCTATTGGTTTTGATTATAGCTCTCTCATCATCTTCTACTGTGACGTAAGTCAGGAACATCTCACTACATTTCGATTGAGGTCAGTCCTCATGTTTGTGTTACAGGATTTTGCTCTTTATTTATGTTTTTGCATATGAACTTCCCATAACAACTTCCTGAATCTTTTATTGGTATGTCTTGCACGATGTCAAACTTAATGACGGATGCAATTTTAAAATGATGAGGTCTTCTTTACTTGTTATGTGGACATAATTTGAAATGTTTTTATGAAATTGTTTATGTTCAACGAATTGATTAAAATAGGTTTTCCCACTAACAGTCATATTTTTATGAATACTTATTTGGCAATTGGTTGATATTTAATATCCATTAAAAATCAAATTGTGATCAATCATTATCTTATGACATATATGATTACAAACATATATGTTGGATATATGTTTAAATATTGTAAGAGCCAATCTAAGGTAAAGAACGAGAAAAGTTGATGTTTAATAACACGTCTTATCTGATATGTTTTGTTATATGTCGCTAACATAGCATACTAACTTTGAATTCGATGTTTTAAAATAACAGTCCTCCATATATGAGTTTCCGCGATAGATCTTGGATGTATAGACGTTTAACCGTTGATGGTTTCATTAATCCTGAATTTGTTGAGGGAGTTGAATCATTTATTCATTATGCATCGTCACAACCTGCATATATGGATGGGTCAAACATTAGATGTCCATGTAAAAAGTGCAAACATAAATGCTTCCTTACCATTGATGAAGTGAATTTGCATTTGCTGAGAAAAGGGTTTGTTCCCAATTATTTTGAGTGGACTTGACATGGGGAACCCTTGATTTCTAGCACCTCAAGCAAAATTGAGGCACATTCGTCTGACAACTTAAATGAGTATGACGGGGATGTTGGATATAGAAGACATTATATTGATGGAACTAAAAACTCGTACAGGCAAATGGTTTATGATGGAGTCGGTTATACATTTGAGCCAAATAAGGAAAATGTTGAAGAAGAACCTAACCAAGAAGCAAAATAATTTTTTGACTTACTATAGTCAGCTGACCGAGAATTGTGGCCAAATTGTAAGTCAATGACCCAATTGGCATCAATTGCTCGAATATTGAACATAAAGAGTGAAGGGCATATTTCGGATCGCAGTTTTGATAAAATTCTGGAGTGGTATAATGAATCATTGCCTGCAGAACATACAATGGTTGATAGTTTTTACAATATGAAGAAACTAATTCGTGGTCTTGGTTTGCCTGTGGAAAAGATTGACTGTTGTCAGTTAGGATGTATGTTGTATTGGAGAGATGATATGAACTTAGAACAGTGCAAATTTTGTGGTCAACCGAGGTTTAAGCCAAGAAAACGTTCAATCAAATAGAAATTAGTTCTATGGAAGCGGATGTATTATTTTCCTCTAACTCCGAGGTTGCAGAGACTTTATGTTTCTGATGTTACTGCATCTCACATGAGATGGCATGCTGAACATGAACAGGAAGATGGAGTTATGAGTCATTCATCAGATGCATTGGCATGGAAACATTTTAATGAGACTCATGTTGATTTTATAGTTGACAATCGAAATGTTCAGTTAGGATTGTCGACAAATGGATTTCAACCCTTTGGTCAATCCGGTCAGCAATATTCTTCATGGCCAATTATAATAACTCCTTATAATTTGCCTCCTTGGATGTGTATGAAAGACGCATATATGTTTTTGACAGTGATTGTGCCTGGGCCAACAAATCCAAAGCAAAAAATAGATGTTTTCTTGTAGCCATTGATATCTGAATTGCAGCAGCTTTGGGAGTATAATGTTCAAACATATGATGTATCCCTGAAAAAGAATTTTGTGTTGAGAGCCGCTTTAATGTGGACCATTAGTGACTTTCTGGCTTTTGCCATGTTATCTGGATGGAGCACAGCTGGAAAAATGGCTTGTCCTTATTGTGGCAATGATTCTAATGCTTTTTATCTGCCAAATGGAGGCAAAATATGTTGGTTTGACAATTACAGGAAATTTCTTCCTTCAGATCATCCCTTCAGGTGCAATAAACATAAGTTCATAAAAAATAGGATGGTCACCACACCTCCTCCTCCTATAAAAGCTGGTGAAGAGATTTTGCAAGAGATTGAGGAATTAGGACTGGTGAAAGTAATGGAATTAGAGTCCGATGAAGTTAATTCAACCATTAGTCAGAACTTTGGTTGGCAGAAACGAAGCATATTTTGGGATTTACCACATTGGAAAACGAATTTAATACGTCATAATCTAGATGTGATGCACATTGAGAAATTTTTTTTTGACAACTTGTTCAATATCATTATTAACATTGAAGGGAGGACAAAAGACAATGCAAAATCTAGAGTTGATTTGCAACTTTTTTGTAAAAGAAATGATTTACATAAAGATCTTCGCACTGGTAAATATCCAAAAGCATGTTACACTTTGGACAAGAAACAAAAGGAGCTTTTATGTGAATGGTTGAAAAGTCTAAAGTTTCCTGATGGTTACGTTTCAAACTTGGCTAGGTGTATGGATCTCAGAAAGTACAAATTATTTGAGATGAAAAGTCATGATTGTCATGTATTTATGCAAAGGCTAATCCCAATTGCATTTCGGGAGTTGCTACCTTCTAAGATATGGGAAGCTATAACAGAGTTAAGCTTATTTTTCAAAAGCTTAACATCAGTTGAAATCAGGTATGATAAAATGGAAAAACTAGAAAATGAAATTCTAGTTATTTTATGCAAGTTAGAACGGATTTTTCGTTCAAACTTCTTTGACTATATAGAACATCTACCTGTGCATTTAACACACGAACCAAAACTAGCCAGTCCAGTTCAATATCTATGGATGTATCCATTGAGAGGTAACTCGACAAATATTATTGCAATAACCATTATTACAAGCTTTATCTACTCAATTGTAATAACAATTTTCTGTAATATAGGTATTTGCATCACTTGAAAAAAATGTAAAAAACAAAGCCAAAGTTGAAGGCTCCATATGTAATGCTTATTTAGTGGAGGAAGCTAGTACATTTTATGGACATTATTTTGAGCCTCATGTCTATACAAGAGCAAGAAAAGTTCCTCGTAGTGATGATGGGGAAGGAACGAGTGGTGCTGATGGAAACTTGTCCATTTTTACATATTGTGGATGAACATATAGACGTGCGACAAGAAAAATGTTAACAGAGGAAGAAATTGAGGCTGCACATGGTTACATTTTATTGAACTGTAAAGAGGTTATTCCTTTCATTTAGTAAATTCAACATGATTATTTCTTTATTGAAAATTGTACGTTGTCCATTACTAAAAACTTGTCATTATGTATTTAGATTATACAAGACAATATTATGCAAGATAATGTCAGGCATCACACAGGATGGTATAAATAAAGAAGTTGGAAAACACTTTCCTTGATGGTTCGAGAGATTTGTAAGTTTTCACTTACAAATATTCTTAATTATAGTTCAAAACTATATTTAAGTGTTCTCATGACATTATACTCTTTGCTATGATAAATTCATTTATGTAGACCTTAGAAAATCCAATAGAGAACAAGTTCATTTGTGATCTTGCGAAGGAATCTTTGCGAACTATTAAATCATATCTGGTGTATTTTGTGAATGGATACAAATATCATACAAAATCTCATGGATATAACATGTCAACAATAAATAGTGGTGTTTCGATACAAGGAGAAATGATGGATTACTATGGTAAAATTATTGAAATACTAGAAGTTGAATACCCGGCTTTGCCAGTAAAGCGATGTGTGATATTTAAATATGACTGGTATGACCCGAAACCAAATGTCGGAACAAAAGTGCATAGTCGATACAATCTAGTTGAAATCAACTGCCGAAGAAGATTAAGACAATTTGAACCTTTTGTCTTGGCTATGCAAGCGAATCAGGTTTGCTATGTCCCTTTTCCAACCTTACGATGAGATAAGACAGATTGGTTGACGGTTTGCAAAGTAAAACCTAGAGGTGTTTATGAATCATATGGAAGAGGAGAGCATGGTCCTGAAAGTGAGGCGTTTCAGGAAGATGCCACTTTTATCAATGCATCTGTCACATATGACGATAATGAACCTTTGAACTATCCATCTAACGAATATATCGATATTTCTTCTATAGAGGATGACGAGGGTCAGAGATCTGAAGACGAATCGGAGTTTAATTCTTATTCTTCCGAAGAAGAAGAAGAATGTAATTTACAATTAAGTTTTGATAGCGATTAATTTGTGTTTGTAATTGAATATTTTGATAAAAAATAACATTATTTGCATTTCAATATAATATGTAAAGTCTTTCATTGCAATTCTTATTCAAGGAATGTCGACATGGCGACTGGTTCCAGATGGTAGTAATTCTTTCTGTTGGGAGGAATGTAGCAAAATTGTCCCAACCCAAGGAATCAAAACTGCAGATAATATCACTGCATCATACACTAAGAATCGTTTGCCTTCCATGGCCGATCTATTACTTGAAGGTGTTTAGTATGATCTACACAACGTTTCTTTCCTTATTATGCACATCTCATTTCCTTTGTTGAAGTTATTATGTATATTCTCATTTGATTCTCTATCCTACTTATTGAAGCTTCCTTTAAAATTGACGAGGACATGTATGCCGACAGAGGTGAGAGCGATGTCACAACGGCCTATAAAGGATTAGGGAGATCGGGTCTTGTCGAAAATTCGTCATTTCCTCAAACCTCGTCTGGACAATCACATATGCATTAATATGCAGTTTTTTTTGTTTAACGATTTTCTAATATCACAGTATCAAAACTTTTTAACTGATTATGTTTTAGGTAAATATGTTCCCGTTAGTAGTTCATCTGGAGAATTAGTCTTCCATACTAAGAACAGCAACTCATTCACTGTTTCTTCACCAAGTATAGCTATAGCTTTAAAGCTATTGCAAGAAGGTGTTCAAAAGCCTACACCTAGTGGAAGAAGTTTCACTTTTTCCATTGGTGCGTTTAAACATGTCAGAACCCTTCTCAGGAATCCAGACATTGGGGTCTCATTTACCTTTGCCGACTCCCATGTCACATGGAATCAAACAAATTAATTATATCAATGTGATTGTTCGATGCAATACATTATTATACTAAGCTTTGAAATTGATTTATTGTTGTATCTGTAAGACTTTGTTAAACAATGCATAATTTTATTATTGTTCAAGTTGATTTATTGTTGTTAACAATTTGTTAACTTTCAACTCCATTGCCTTATTTTCTTCTCCATATATTGTGTAAAACATTGTTTTCAAAGTATTAACTATACTTGTAGAGAATTGGAAAAAATTAAATTTGAGGTAAACAAATGGGACCAAAGCAATAGTGTGAGGTTATGTGGCCGAGGTTTAGAGTCATATTCAGAGCAACTTACTGTGAAGGTGGTTCATCACAGTTTGCAGCTCGCACTGACTCACCTCCTCCGCCTCCAGGGTCGATAGTTGCAGATGAGGCATCACCTACTGCTCCTCATGCTACATCATCCCCTTCCCCGACTCATATATCATCCAATACCTGTTTATCGAATAGAGGAGTCGTCCGCCAGGGACCTGATGGAAGGAAGTTTGTAACAATTGTCAATGAACAGTAAATGAAATCACATCACTCACAATTTGTTTGTTATTAAGTGTTAGGTTTATCAGTTTTTATATAGTATAACATAATTTGTTATATTAGGTTGGTTCCGTCTGGACCGAGTTCTAGAAATATGACTTCCACATTTAATCAAAGGATTGAACTTGAGGGTTATGTGTGGAAGAATATATCTGAGGATACAAAGCAATTTTACTTTCAAGAGTTTGAGGTACAAAAAATATTTATTTTCTTGTTTGTTATATTGATTTATATACAAAAATTACATAAATATTATTACATTATATCAGTTTTTCCTTCTTATTTCAGAAAGAATTTTACTGAGATTCTTCTTTCGACGCCAGCATGTATAAAGTATAGGAAAAGAAAGCTCGTACACGTTATCGGGACTTAATTAATGCAAAACACAAGACTGATGCACAATCACGTTATATTTCGGAGAAAATTTGGACTCATTGGACCGAGTATTGGACATCACCTGTGCAATGTCCATCTAAGAGCGTAACTTCGCCAATAGACGTGGAGGTTCGAAGGGTGAGAGTCTTCCAGTATATACGGGAGGATCAATTACCCATTCCGAGCATGCACATAGACTTGTAAATATCTAAACTTGACACCTATTTTGTTTATATTTTGCTTTGCTATATTATACATAAAGAATATGGTAGAAATGTCTGGTGTCGTATATGACTATGTGAAGATATTTTCTTTATTAAACAGGGGGCAAATATCATAAAAATAGAGGAAATTCTGCAGAAATTTTTTTAAATTTTAGTTCACATCTGACAATTTAGGTGATGCATGTAGAAAAAGTCATTGGGCATCAAGCTTACACCTATCCAGCTGTTTTTGCACACCCACACGAAGAAACATGATGGTGTGATATTCATCAGCACCCAATATAGAAAGTTGAATGTATGTGCAATTAATACATTTTTATAATTTCGTTATAATTTCATAACAATAATATTAATGTAAACATTCCTTTCTAATAGAACCAAATACAATAAACCATTCAGCGACAGTCTCAGAAGGAACAACCTGTAGATGAGACTCAGAGGTATCTTGATGTTATGGGTGGTAGGGACCGTCGTGGAAGGATATTCTGGCTAAGTTCATATGGGAACACATGTTATTCGCGGTCTTCCCTGTCCAGTACAGCAGCATCTGCTAGGCCTACGCACAGCAATGAAATAATCGAGCTTCGGGCCATAATAGACACATCGAAGGAGCAGATAGGGTATTTGATAGAGGCTAATATGAATCAACGGATGGAGCATATGGAGCAGATAGCTAAGATGAGAGATGAGATGGAGCAAGTGGCAAAGATCAAAGAGGAGATGGAGCAAGTGGCAAAGATGAAAGAGGAGATGGACCAAGTGATAAAGATGAGAGAGGAGATGGAGTAGGTGGCAAAGATGAAAGAGCAGACGGAGCAGATGGCTAAAATGAGAGAACAGATGGAGCAGAAAGCTAAGATAAGAGAGGACATGGAGTGGATGGCTAAGATGAGAGCAGAGATGGAACAAATGGCTAAGATGAGAGAGCAGATGGAGCAAATGGCTCAGCTCAGACAGGAGATGGAACAGTTGAAGGGGAAGCTTAGTAGTTCAGAGCATCCACGATCACCACGACATTAGCTTGTCCTTGTAATTTACTTTCAATTACAAACATAAGTTATGCACAATGTATTGTTTTTATTATCAATTAAATTAATTTTAATGTTTTTTTGATCAATTAATTTTCTGATTAATAAATATATATATATATATATATATATACAAATTAATTTATTATGAACAGATAATTGGTAACTATTAATATTATTAATTTATCATAACTTCATGAAATTGGAATAAAATTAAAAAGTTTATAACCTGTTTTTAACGGAATAAAAATACTGTCGGTAATTTTGTTTTCAATTACTAACGGTAAAGCTATCACTGTCGGTAAGTAAGATGTCATTTTTTGTTTATTAGCTTCCGTTCATCGATGGAATCATTTCCGTTGTTAAATTTTACCGACGTCAAATATCCCGTTGGTAATATATTTTTGGGTGTTGCAAAATTTCTGACAGAATATTACCGTTGCTAAGTTTAACTACAATCCTTTTAACGATGATTTTGTCTGTCCTTGATTTCTGTCTGTAATTGTTTGTACCGATGGAAAATTGTCCGTTACCGACAGAGTTAAACACATAATATAAAATAATATGTGAATTTATGAGAAAATACTCATTAGTTTACTCAATATAATGTGAAATTGTAAATGTTTAAATAATTTTTGCAATGTGTATTATCATAAACAAGGTCATCTTTACAATATGTGTTATCACAAAGAAAGATATAAGATAGAGGCTGTCAAAAGTGATATGATTATAATTAAATATTGAATTTTTATAGTTATTTAATGATATTATATACAAAAATTGTGTTTCTGAACATGAATTTATTAATTTAATTTTGAGACATATCTTCATTTATCTGTGTAGATAAATGAAAGAAAGTTCAAGTATTCCTGATTATTCAGTTGTTTCAAGAAGATTTGATGACTCATCTTGGGCTCATGCTAGATTGGGTCTTGGAATTAAGAATCATACTATTTGTGTATATTGAAACACACATTTAAAAACTAGGGGAATCACCATATTAAAGAAGTATTTAGCTGAGATCAAAGGTGAAGTAAAGTCTTGTAAAAAAGCGAGTCATGATGTAAAATGACAAATGAAGACTTTACTTAGTGAGCATCAATATGAAAAAGATAGAAGACAAAGACTAAACTATGAAATTGGTTGTGGAATTTTTTTTGGATGGTTAAGATGATAGTAGGGATGTTGAAGATTGTAGTATTCCTACCCAAAAAGAAGGAGATATTGATGTAAGGAAAAGAAGAAGATATGTATCTAATTTTTTTTCACCGCGAACAACTTCTGAAGCTAACCCTTTAGTCTATAATGCCTTATAATTTAAAAAAGTGGCTCAAAATATGGACATGACAATAGCTAGATGGTAGTTGATTCAAGTGTATGATTTAATGTTTCTTAGTCTTATTATTACTAGCATAAGGTGGATGTTATTGCCTCATATGATCTAGGATATAAGGTTCCTCTAATTGATGACTATAGACATAAACTTCTACATAGCTTTATTTATGAAATAAAGAGTAATAGTTGGACAAATAGAAGATGTGAATTCATTATCAGTTTTTTAGTTTATTTTGTGAAGGGGATAATGTTTTTAAAGTCTATTGATGTATTTAACCTTGTTCGAATTGTCGACACTTTATTTTAGATATTTGGTGAAGTTGTTAATAGAATCGGGTCTGAAAACATTATTTAATTTATTATTGACAACGATTATGATTACAAAGTATCTAGGAAAAGATTGCAACACTCTCCATGGGTAATAATATATTTGTCAACTTCATTTTTGTAATTTTTATGATAATTATGATTCAGTGTTGGTAAATTATTTATCATATGTAAAGATAATTTAAACAATATTAATCAAAATATTCATTAAAGTCAGTAAAATAATAATAATTTAATAATTTTTTTGTGACCAATCATTCAAAAAGTATTTTTATTATTTCCTTTAATTTGGGCACAAATTTCTCATATTTCATTACTTGTCATAAGAACCTAAACTTTACGATGGCATTTGTTGTATAGACTTCCACAAGATATTTGATGGTAATAACGAAGCTTCTCTTAATGATGAGGATTTAATATTAAATAAAAATTGAGGTCAATGCAATTTGATTAGATATTTGATTGAATGAAGTTTCAGGTTTTATTTCTCCTATTCTTTTAATTTCACTTATATTGAAATTTATGTTAAATTATATATATGCGATGTAAATATAATTATAGATATTTTTGTTTCAAGCTTTACTTTTAGGTGATTGTTTCCTCGACACTAAATTGTAATGCTTAAAAGAGTTTGTATATTTATTTTTTTATTTGATACTTTGATATAATATTATTTATTACAACAACAATACCCAGTTAAAATGTTGCGGCCTTACCCATAACATGTAATATTATTTATTATACGATAAAATTGTAAAATTTTCAATACTTTTTGTTGTCCTTAATTTTATATTTGTATGATCTTTTTTATATTTATTATTTATATGTCAAATATATGAAAGTAACATTAACATAAATTAATATATTTTTATTATTTAAAAAAAATTATTATGATTTTGGAGGCATGGTTGATATAAAATTCTAAATTATACAGTACAATATATTGAGAGACTATCTTATAATTTTTAAATTTTAAAAATTATTTGAAATGGTGCCCAGTATTGACTGTACTAGAACAATATTATATCGAAACTAAATCTAGTTCCAATACCAGTATTGTATTCATAATATTGCTTAATACAAGTATGACTTGAAGTAAAAGAATTCAAAAAAAATTTCTGAAAAAATATCCAATCAAAATTAACTTTTTAATTTCAATAACTCAAATTTAATTTAATTTAATTTTTGTTTTTTATCTTTCAAAAATAACTCAAATTTAATTAAACTTTTATTTTTTTATTTAGACAACCTCAATCCAATTAAATTTTAGATCAAAGTCCAATTTATTTAAGGAAAATTCGATAACTCATTAAAATGCTAAGAAACCCTTCATTCAACTTCATGCACAAGGATATGAATATATTTATTTCAAATTTTGTGTTTCTATTTTGACAAAATCAAAGTTTGAAAATTTAAAAGTAAAGTATTATTCCAAATTTTTTATTATCTTTTCACAACTTAAACAACGAAAGGGCCTGAAATTCAATATCAAATATAAGAAAATATAGCTAATTTTGGGAATTATTCCTTTGAAACAGCAGTTTCTGACGTTAAACAATGATCATTCCTATCAAACATTGTGGACAATAATCAGAATTCCCTATATATGGATTGGCAGAGGTTGAAATCTCATAGAGACAATTCTAAGAACAATTTGTTGTCAATTGGAGTCCTGAAATGACACAGGAACTCAAAAAAGGGTTTTCGAGAAAAAATAGAACAGACCCTTGATCATCGATAATAGAATATAAGAAACTTCACTTCTCACCTATATGATGTTTTAGGAAGTATAGTATTGTCAATTTGGTGTCATTCCAAGTTTCTCCTTCCTTCTAGGCGATCCAAACTATCGTATTTGAATCTCAGTGCATGTTCAACCTGAAGAAACTCATCAGATATCATAAAACTTGAGACAGATGCATTCTTTATGAGCCTGAGTTTCTAAGGCTAATTGGCATTACCTCTTCACATTACAACAAAGCAGACATTTAGCTACGTTTTTTTGTGACGTTCGAAAAATTGTCAGCAAAAATTATCATATTGCGACAATTTTACAAATTGTCATTAAAACTAAGCCTTTAACGACTAACTAAAAAACGTCACAAAAGGAACAACATTTCGTGACGAATGACAAAAATCGTCCCCAAATAGTGAACATTTAGTGATGATTACTAAAAATCGTCACAAAATGATCCACAATGGGTGATGATTTTAGAAATTCGTCACTAAATGAACTTTTGGTGACACTTTTTATAAATCGTCACCATAATTTGTTAAACATTTGGTGAGCAATGTCTGAAATGGTTAGCAAAGGGTCCACAATTGGCGACGATTATACAAAATCGTCACCGAAAAGACATTTGTTTTTTTGCTACGTTTTTGACATTGTAGCTAAAAGTGACCATTTGGTGATGATAATTGGAAACGTGACCAAGAGATCAACATTTGGTGACGAATTTTAAAAATCATCACCAAATGTTACACAATCAATGATGATTTTTAAAAATCGTCACTAAATGGTTCACATTCAATGAAGATTTCTAGAAACCATCACCAAAGGTTCTACAGTAATTTTCAACACATTTGGTGACTATTTGCCTAAATCGTTACCAAAGGGTTGACATTTTCTAAAATTGTTAAACTAACATTTTTATAATCTATCATAGTAAAGATACGTTTATTGGAGATTTGTTTTGAATGTTTACAACGTATTGTTGAAAAAGCACACATAATATAATTTTAAGTGTTAAACAGTAGTATTAATTAATTATTAATATTTACTAACATTGTAAAAATTAGTTATAAAAAATTTAAATAATTGTATCAATATAATAATATGATATATGGAGTAGTACGAACTTTGAATTGGAAGTTTAACAATTCATACAGTCATAGAACAAGAACAATAACAGTCCACACTTAATACAGTCCACACTTAATAGTATGCAGCTTGACCCTTAACTAGTAGAGAGATTATTTGACAAATTCTTACAGATACAACAATAAATCAACTTTAAAGTTGAGTCCAATTGATTATATTAATAAATGACAATGATATAATTATTTTTTTAGATTCCAAGTGACATGAGAGTCGACAAAGGTAAATGAGTCCCTAGTGTTTGAATTCCCTAGAAGGATTCACACTCTCTTGCAATAGCATTTTCGCTATAGCTAAACTTATAGAGGATATAATGAATGAGTCGTTAGATTTAGTATGGAAGATAAGTTGTCCAGATGAACTACCAGTACGAAACAATTTACCTAAAACACAATCAATATAGAACTTAGATATTGTCAGATTAGTAAGCCATTAAACGAATTGAAATTGAAGTGACATGCATACGTGAATGACAAGATGAAGTCTATGGAATTGACAAATTTTTCAAAACAACCTATTTTCCTAATCCTTTACGGACCATTGTGACATCGAACCCACATCTTTAGGCTTTATGGAAAATAAAGTTAAAAAGATGCCTACACTATGAGGTCAAGGGGAGCAAAGTTATCTTCCTATTACTGCATGAGGATGATAAATTGTTCATATCAAATCACTTGATCATGTTGTATAAGGATAAGCAACTTTTGGTCTAAAATTTTGACATAAAGGACCTTAGTATAACATCTTCTGTTCTAGGTATTCAGATTCACCGGGACAGATCTCAACACTTATTAGACCTCTCAAAGAATGCATACATTGAGTATGTGTTACAAAGGTTTAATACGGTTGATAGTAAACCTATCGTAACACCTGCTTCTCACAATAAGATATAATCTTTAGTATAACACCCAAAGAATAAAGTAAAAAAAGAGGTTACACTACAACAAAAATGACATACGGTAACAGGTGATAAGTGTTATTAAATATGAACGGTAACACTAATGAGTATGCTATGACAGCCCATGTTACTAAAGATCTGATGCTTTAATAACAGTTTTGACATGTTATTGTCGAGTTTAATATGACATGTATTGATAGCTATAAAAGATTTTATATTATATTTTATAAATGTTATTAATTAACTATTTGTAACATTTTTACACTGTTATATATTAACTTTTTG